>JAVJHY012008750.1:0-30016 GCA_035593235.1 Phascolosoma agassizii
TGGCCACAAAGTGACTTGGCATTGGCATGGGAGACAATGACAGGAGCAGAAGACAATTCGAGAGCCTCCCAAAAACCTGTTTCATTAATATGGGCCAGATCCACGACCATACCCAAAGCGTTCATGCGCTGAATGACTTCTTTTCCAAAAGGAGTCAGGCCATAATTTGAGCCAACCCCAACCCCGTCGGCCAAAGCATTTCTGTGATTCCAAGTTAAGCCAATGGCCCTAAGACCTAAGTCAAAGAAGATATCTAAAAGTTGCAAGTCCCCACATAGAGGAGAAGCTCCCTCCATAGAAAAAAGACCACAGAATGGTTTTTTACCGACTTGCTCCAAATCCGAACGGTTCAAAATCAAAGCAAAATGCTCGGGATGGTGAGATACATCGTCCTTATAAGTTTGCATCATTTGCATGGCACGCACTGCCCCGTAATGCCCGGCTTCATAGGGCATGGTAAAGATAGAGAATATCTGCATTATCAAACTGCCCTTTTGGCAACGGGAAAAATCCATGTGGTGCTGGGGGTGTGAAGCCAATAGGGTTTTTTCTTCAGGCTCACCCACCAAAAATAATTTAGACAGGGTATCGGCATGGCAATCAATAAACATAATTTATCTTTTCTTTAGTAATTTTTGGCGCACTTGGTCTGTTAGTCGCTTAAAAGCAGGTTGGCGCACCCGATCAAAAGGAACCTTATCTGATAAGTGCTGCTTGGCTTGAGCAAAACTCTTTAAAGCCAATGAGATCTGCTTTACATCAATCAGAAACTCGGCTTCACGCAAGTAAATAATTCCCAAAACGGGTGTCGGCTCAACCAATCCCGGAAAGTGTTCTTTGCGAATGTCTTGATAGCGCATCCAAGTCAGACGGGACATTTTAAAATACTCCAAGCCATTGTCTAACATATTCTGATATTTAGCTGGGGGCTCTTTTGGGTTTTTTTGGTGATTACTGATGCGATAACGCTTTAAAGTCTCTTCTGCTTCATTGATTTTATGCTCGGCAAAGCGCAAATACTGCTGAGAGTACCACTCCAGAATAACCGGCTTCACATCGGGTTTCAATTTTTGAAAAAGCCGATCCGCATGATGTAACTTAAACTTATGACTGACTGCCAAGGCCCTCAATAGACGCTCAAACTTTTTCTGAGAGATTTCACCATCTTCATTCAATAGTTTGGCAAAGAGATCAATCGCCTGGGTAATCTCCCCGCGACCAATGGCCTCATTGACCTTACGAGGCGTTGGGGTGCAGGAGAAAGTAAAGAGTAGGATTAAAAGAATCGCAATTTTTTTCATCATCTAAAGTATACATAAAAAAACAGCCCCCTCTAAAAAGAACGGGCTGTTTTTTTATAATTTATCTATCGATTAACGACGAGATCCAGGAGCGGTAGATAATGCTTTGAAAACATTGATGCGACCGTGACCAAAGAAGATGTCATAACCAGGCTTACCTAAGTCATCAGATGTGGCTTCGATATGGGCTTTGGTTTGAGCAGCATTCAATTGAGGATACTTGGCACGAACTAGAGCAGCCAAACCAGACACAGCAGGTGTTGACATAGAAGTTCCACTGATAGAACCATACTTAGTTCCAGGCATTCCTGTTGAACGGAGAGGGAAGGTTGAAAGGATATCCAAACCAGGAGCTGTTACTGAGTTCCAGGTACCAATTTGAGAGAATCCAACCAATTTGTCTTTGCTGTCGGTAGCACCAACAGACATTACACCAGGCTCAGCAGCAGGGTAAGACTTGATGGGTCTGTCACCACGGTGACCACTGTTACCCATAGCAGCAATGAGAAGAGCATCTTTAGATAGAGCGTGTTGAACGGCATCTGTGATGACTTTAGAACCACTTGGTCCACCCAAACTCATGCTGATGACTTTGGCGCCATGATCAGCGGCCCAGATGATACCACCAGCAACACTGGCGTAAGAACCAGAGCCACTTTTACTTAGTACAGCAACAGGGAGGATTTGAGCGTTGGGAGCAACACCCGCAACACCTTCGCCATTGTTTGTGATGGCAGAAGCGATACCTGCACAGTGAGTACCGTGACCGTTAAAGTCATCAGAGTTCTCATTGTCATCAACGGTGTTATAACCGGGAAGTAATTTTGCTTTTAAATCGGGATGATCTGCAGCAACGCCTGTATCAACGATAGCTAAGATGAATTTTTTATCACCTTTATAGACGTCCCAACCTTTTTGAGAAGAGATGACTTTGTGAGTATATTGTTGAGCAAATTTGGCATCGTTAGGGAAAGTTCTTGCAACAGGCGACTGGGGAGCAGAAGGCTTAGCGCTTGAAAGTTCATTTTTATCCAATTGGATAATATAGTTAGGCTCAGCATAAAGAACGTTGGGGTCTTTAGACAAGTTAGCGGCAGTTGCGCCGGCAGCTTGGGCATTAAAACCACTTGTATTTACGGCTGTTTTGATTAAAACGAAAGGTGAGGCAGGATTGCCACCTACGGGACTCATGCTATTCACTCTAACCGCACGGCTATTAGAAAGAGCACGGGCACCAACACCAGATTTCATTCTGACGACAAACTCACCAGGCATTGCTGTATAACCACGGGCAATTGCTCTGTCAATTTGAGCACCACGGGTTGATTGTGAGGCGTTATTAAAAGTGCTCACATTTTGATTATTAGCTGTAGGCCCTTGAGGCAAGAAAGCGCCACCGGTTTGACAACCGACAACTGATGCTGCCAATGCTGTAATAGCTACTGTAGATAAAATTCTTCTCTTGTTATTCATGGATAACTGAATCTCCTTAGGTTAAATATCTGATTTTTTAAAATAGAACTTCCGCATTAACTTCATTATAAGATTAAATCTAAATTAAGTCAAGCTTTATTTTTCATTAATTATAAGATAAGCCACATTAAAGGCTTTGGAATGAATTGTAAGGTAAGGGGAGATGTAGGTGCTGAGGGCGGGACTTGAACCCGCACGTTCTATAAGAACGGGAGATTTTAAGTCTCCTGCGTCTGCCGATTCCGCCACCCCAGCAGGTGTTTTTAAATAAAGCGGGCAATAACATACAAAGCGGACCGGACGGGACTCGAACCCGCAACTTCCTGCGTGACAGGCAGGTGCTCTAACCAATTGAACTACCGGTCCGTTCGTTATTTGAACGATTTAAATTATACAAGACTATCAGCAGGAGTCACAAGTACTCTCAATGATTTTTTTTGAAAATCATTTATAAAGAGTTGGCTTTAAAACTCTTAGATAGAACCACTCTATGCCGCCAAAGGTACTCAGCGCCTGATAATACAGTGAGTAACACAGCCACGTAATAGATTGCTTCTCCCAATGCCAAAAAGGATTGAGAGTTAGGAGAACGGGCCACTAGGATAATAATAATAGCCGACATCTGGGCGACAGTCTTGGCTTTACCGAGGGTATCGGCAGCCATCACAGTTTGATGCGTGGCCAACAAAGCCCTTAAACCTGTGATCAAAAACTCACGGGCAATCACAATCACCACACTCCATACAGGCAAATGAACCAAAGGGTCGGCGGTAAAAGCAATTAACGCGGTGGCTACAAGTAATTTGTCAGCCAAGGGATCCAAGAGCTTGCCAGCTTCACTTAACTGTTTATACCGGCGGGCATAAAACCCGTCGAACCAATCTGTAAAAGCGGCAATAACAAAAGTGATAAAGGCCAAAACATCCCATTGCAGCCCCCCTGTCACAAAATAACAAAAGGGGACAATCAGAAGCAATCTAAATAAAGTAAGTAAATTAGGGACTGTCAAGGAAACGCAAGCTACTTACTGGATTTGCTGGAGTAGTTGTATCCTCTTCACCCTGAACACGAACAGATTGTCCTTGTAGGCCAAAGAAAATAATTTTCATCCGCCCCAAAGGAGGGGCGTTTGCCACATTGGCAGATGTGCCAACGTTTCTAAGCAACTGGTCCGTTTCACCATTGATCAAGGAAACATTAAAGCCCCCTCCACCATTGGAAACGTAAACAGTGCGATCATTTGAGGTGACATCAACACCGACGGGCGCTGTGGCCGAGCGTCCACCACCACCAGGCACATTACTGCTGAGAGGAATATTACGTCCCCCTACTGATTGCAGGGTCTGTTGGCCTTGTAAATTTTTAGGGTTCGGTATAAAGCTCAAAACATTTGCAGAGCTGCCTGTAATATAAAGCTTGGTCTCTCTATGATTGAGGGCAATATTTTCCGGGGATATCGGAATATTACCCAAAGAAGCATCTTTTAAATTAATCTGAGCAATGGGGTTTTGGACATTGGCACCATTAAATACAAGCAATTCATCTGTGGCGGAGTTTAATACATAAACCCGTCCAGTGCTGTCTACAACAACATCCTTTAGATCAAAGGGTATATTTTGGGGTACCTGAAAACTTTCAGCTGGCACAATGCGATCGGCTTGTAAAGTAAAAGCCATTAAGCGACCATTTGCTTTGTCAATGACGAAAAGGCGAGAGTTATCAGGGGCCACAGCCAATTGGTCCGGACTGGGACGGGTATTGCCTTGTGAATTAGAAGACAAACGCAATACCCCAGTGGGAATCGTTGATGGCAAATTATTTGGGTTGGTTGTATCTAACGTTGAAATGGTCGCACTGTCACCGACAGAAACATAGGCCCGGGTGCCGTTATTATTAAAGGCCACACCCTGAGGAGTGGATCCCTGAACGTTGACCTGTCCGGTGCTTTGAAAGTCAGTTCCTGTTAAACGCTGATAAGAAGAGATCGAGCCATCGTTAATATTGGTAACCAAGATCCGGCGGCCATCTGAAGAAACAGCCAAATCGTCTGGGCGACTCCCAGTCTCAAGGTGTTTAATAACTCTATGGGTCCGCAAGTCAAAAACAAGCAGCTCATCATTTGTTGGACTAACGATTAAAGAAATATTGTTTGAAGGCGCTTGCCCCCCAATAGAATTACTACAGCCTGCAGACAAAAACATGGCAGAAGTAACAGCCATGATGCCTAAGTTTTTAAAATATTTTTTGAGTGTTTTTTGTGTCATTTTAGGTCTAACCCTAACCTATTTAGTGATGATTTTGCCAAAGCAGCTATGCACCTTAGGCAGTCTATATAACAATATAACACAGTTTAAAAGGCGAACAGAAAAAACACAAAACGAACACATTCTTTACCTCAAATTACCGCAATTTTAACCAAAATATGCTAGATTACTATGATGGATCTGTAACATCCTTATTTTTCGGCATCTAAAAAATGCTCACTATATGGACATACCCGCATCCAGCTAACTCAACTAGAGTTTCAAAATAAACACATAATTTAAAAATAAATAACATCAACGCATATACCTGTGGTTATGCAAATGAACGGAAAGGATATGGCACATTTATCATGAATGTTGATCCTCAAATCACAATAATTTTAGCCTTTTTATGCTCTATTCTCACCCTGACATGGTTCAGTGGTGGCACATATACCAAAGCTCCAAATTTGGAGGGTCTCTTTTAAATGGAAACTATCATTCTTTATCTCATCCCTATCTTGGGATTGCTGGGCTTAGGAATCATGTTCCTTAAGTCAGCATGGGTCGACCGCCAACCTACCGGTGACGAAAACATGGTGGAACTCTCCACTTATATTGCCGAAGGCGCAATGGCCTTTTTAAAAGCAGAATGGAAACTGCTAGCTTATTTCGTCGTGATCGCCTCTGTCATACTAGGTTGGTCAGGTACCTTGGTCGAAACCTCATCTCCTGTGATTGCGGTTTCTTTTATTATCGGTGCTGTCTTTAGCGCAACCGCTGGTTACTTTGGAATGAATATTGCAACCAAAGCAAATGTGCGCACCACTCAAGCTGCAAGAACCAGCCTTAAGGACGCCTTAAAAGTCGCCTTTACAGGTGGTACTGTCATGGGACTAGGTGTTTCTGGCCTTGCTGTTCTCGGCCTGGGCGCTCTCTTCCTTGTTTTTTACAACGTTTACGTTGTCAGCGCCGGTGGCACAGCCAACGGAGTAGAAATGGAAAAAGCCATCGAAGTTCTTGCTGGATTTTCATTGGGTGCCGAGTCAATCGCACTCTTTGCCCGTGTGGGCGGTGGTATTTATACCAAAGCCGCTGACGTTGGTGCTGACTTGGTTGGGAAAGTTGAAGCCGGCATCCCTGAAGATGACGTCAGAAACCCAGCCACAATTGCCGACAACGTTGGTGACAATGTAGGTGATGTCGCTGGTATGGGAGCCGATCTTTTCGGTTCTTATGTGGCCACAATTTTAGCAACAATGATCCTTGGACGTGAAATTGTCTCTATTGATAATTTTAATGGCCTTGCCCCCATTCTTTTGCCCATGGTGATTGCCAGTCTCGGCATCATCTTCTCTATCATTGGTTTCTCTGTGGTCAGCATTGCAGATGAAAGTGGAGATGATCAAAAAGCATTAAATAGAGGCAACTGGCTCTCGGTCATCATTACTGTCATAGCCTGTTTCTTCTTAGTCAAATGGATGATGCCTGCGAAAATGAATCTCAGAGGATTTGAGTTCACAAGCATGGGTGTATTCTGGGCCATTTTAGTGGGTTCAGTGGTCGGTGCTGCAATGAGTATTGTCACCGAGTTTTATACTGCAATGGGCAAACGCCCCGTCAACTCAATCATTCAACAGTCTGATACTGGCGCAGCCACCAATATTATTGGCGGTTTGTCTGTGGGCATGGAATCAACCTTCCTCCCCACATTGATTTTGGCAGCAGGTATTTTCCTCTCTCATTATTTTGCTGGTCTTTATGGTGTTGCGATTGCCGCTTCTGGCATGATGGCAACCACCGCCATGCAATTGGCCATTGACGCCTTCGGTCCCATTGCTGATAACGCACGTGGGATAGCTGAAATCAGTGGCTTACCTAAAGAAGTTCGTGGACGCACCGATATATTGGATGCTGTTGGGAACACAACAGCGGCCACAGGCAAAGGCTTTGCCATTGCTTCAGCAGCTTTAACAGCCCTTGCTCTGTTTGCTGCTTTTGTGGGTCTTGCTGGTATTGATTCAATTGATATCTACAAAGCCGATGTTTTGGCTGGTTTATTTGTGGGTGGCATGATTCCCTTTATTTTCTCTTCTTTGGCCATTGCGGCAGTCGGCCGTGCAGCTATGGAAATGGTTAAAGAGGTTCGCCGCCAATTCAAAGAAATTCCTGGCATTATGGAATACAAAGCCAAGCCAGAATATGATAAATGTGTAGCCATCTCTACTGAGGCTTCTCTAAGAGAAATGATGCTGCCTGGTGCCATTGCTTTGATTACACCGGTTATTGTTGGATTTGCTTTCGGCCCAGAAGTATTGGGTGGGTTGCTTGCTGGAGTCACCGTTTCAGGTGTTCTAATGGGCATCTTCCAAAACAATGCCGGTGGCGCTTGGGACAATGCCAAGAAGTCATTTGAAGCTGGTGTTGAAATCAACGGTAAGATGGAGTACAAAGGCAGTGAAGCTCACAAAGCCTCTGTCACAGGAGATACAGTAGGAGATCCATTTAAAGATACCTCTGGTCCTTCTATGAATATTCTGATTAAGTTGATGAGCATTGTGGCTTTGATCATTGCACCTCATATTGCAATCAAAGCACCACATGGTCACCCAGCCAAGCACTCAATAGTGCCAAACACTAAGGTTGAGAAAGTGATCTCACACTCTCAATTACCTCAAAAGATTGAATTAAATAAAAACAGCTAGTTTTATTTAAAAATGAAAAAGCCCCCAATTACATTGGGGGCTTTTTTAATGTCTCTAGCTAAGTAAAAGCAGCCAAACCTATTATTCCGAAAGGAATCACGACAGCGAACACAGCCACAGCAACCAAGATAAACGAAACCACTGTTTGAATTGCTGAAACAATCAAAGCAGAAACCAACTCCAAATTATAGAAGTGCTGAACCAAAAGGGTATAAAGGGCAAAAGGGGCAACCACACTGAGCAACCAAGGCAAAACAGGAATCACCATGCCCAGAACCCCCAATAGACTTCCCACCACCAGTGAACCCAGCCAAGCCAAAACAGTCACTTTAAGTGCGGTAAAAAGAGAGCCTTCCACATTGAAAAACTTGACGGTAAAATACAAGGGAACCGCAGTCAAAACAACACCAAGAATAAAAACAACTGGCAAAACCATCAAAGCCATGAGTACTTCCATTAACACCCTCCAAAACCAAAATATATAATGTGATGATTTTAGCACTGCTCTAATACAAATACAAATGACACGCTCACTTTCATTGGCTGCTAGACTACTAAAGTGCCGCTGCAGCCATTTTTTAAAAAGGACCTCAAACACAGTGAAAGTATTTGGAAGCCAAATTTTAGCCGAATTTATCAATTGCCAAGTTGATTTGCTTTCAAGCAAAACAGATTTGACAGAGATTTTAAGGCAGGGTATCAAAAAGCATAAACTCGAACTCAAAAGCATCAATAGCTTTCAGTTTGAACCGATGGGGGTCACAGCCATTGCCATTATTGGAGAGTCTCATGTGGCCATACACACCTATCCTGAAGCAAAACATGCCTCCATTGATATCTTCACTTGCTCACCCGGCTCACCCGGCCCATTGCTTTTATTAGATTATTTAAAGCAAGCGTTCAATCCCCAAGAAGTGCGCCATAAAACAATCCATAGGGGCAGTAAAGTTGCCGTCAAAGAAAAAGACTATTTATTGAATTTTTCAAAAGGGGGGTTTGATATTCGTTACCATATCGAAAAAGTATTGCTTGACCAGCGCACCCCTTACCAACATTTACAAATTATTCAAAATAAGAATTTTGGTAAAATGCTTTTTTTAGATCATGAATTACAAATCACATCAAAAGATGCAGACCTTTATTATCAAGCCCTGCTTGCCCCTCTAATAAAAGGCTTACCCTATTTAGACAAGATCGCTATCCTAGGAGGTGGGGATGGGGGCGCACTAAACACCCTACTTCAACACAAGGCCCAAGAAGTTTATCTCGTTGATATTGACCCTGAAGTCATTCAAGCAGCCCAAGACTTTTTACCGGAAATCTGTGGCAAGGCCTTTGAACATCCCAACGCCCATATTGTGATCGGTGAAGCCAAGTCATTCATAGCCCAAAACAAAGGGTTTGACGGCATTGTTTATGATCTAACCACAGCCCCAGAAGTCAGTGCGGCCCTCGATAAAACATCCTATTTTGACATGCTTTTTGAAGGGATTGAGAAGAGCTTAAAACCAGGCGGCATCGTCAGCCTTCAGTGTTGCTCCATTTACGATGAAGCAAATTACCAAGATATAAAAACCATGTTGGAAAAATACTTTGCTAAGATTGACTTTCAGGACACCTTCATTCCTTCCTTTGGGGGAAAATGGCGCTTTGCATCTGCCCTAAAACCTTGAAAGTTAGGGCTTAAGTAAAAAAGGCAATATCACAGGGGCTTGATAAGCTTCTGCCCATTAAGAACCCTTAATCTGCTGTTGGCACCAATCTTTCTGAAGTATAATGCCGTAAACAGTTTTTTAAAGAGGTCTATTATGAGTTTAGGTATCGGAATCGTGGGTCTACCCAATGTTGGCAAATCAACTTTATTTAATGCAATCACACAAGCGGGGGCCGAAGCCGCAAACTACCCCTTTGCCACCATTGATAAAAACGTAGGCATGGTTGCCGTTCCAGATGAGCGCCTTCAAAAACTAGCTGATTTATTTACCCATGGTGACCGTGTCCCCCCTATTCTTCCTACTGTAATGGAGTTTGTTGACATCGCTGGCTTGGTGAAAGGGGCCCACAAGGGAGAGGGCCTCGGCAATCAGTTCTTAGCCAATATCAGAGAGGTTGATGCCATTGCCCATGTCGTGCGTTGTTTCGATGACGGCAATATAGTGCATGTGAATGGGGATGTGGATCCTGTAGACGATATCGAAACCATCAATATCGAATTGATCTTGGCCGACTTAAACACCATTGAAAAGAAAATTGAGCGCTTACAAAGAGCTATCAGAGGCAAAAAAGACAAAGAACAAGAGGCCTTATTGGAATTGGCCCTTGAAGTCAAAACTGTATTAGAATCTGAAAAATCAGTCCGCACCCATACCTTTGATAGTGAGATTCCCAAAAGCTTTGGGCTCTTGACCAGCAAGCCGATGATCTATGTGGCCAATGTGGCCGAAGATGATCTGGTTGAAGACAATGAAATGGTTAATAATGTGAGGGCGATTGCCCAAGCAGAAGGCTGTCAACTGGTGAAAATCAGCGCCCAAATCGAACAAGAAATATCTGAACTCGATCCAGAGGATACCCAAGCCATGCTCGAAGACTTAGGGTTAGAAGAGTCAGGTTTAAACCGCCTAATCAAAGTCGGCTATGAAACACTGGGCCTGTTGACCTTTATTACATCAGGTGAAAAAGAAGTTCGGGCGTGGACTGTTACAAAAGGCAGTAAAGCCCCTCAAGCGGCAGGAAAGATCCATACCGATTTCGAAAAAGGGTTTATTCGGGCTGAAGTCATTACCTGTGAACAACTGCTTGAATCCGGTGGATTCAGCCAAGCAAAAACCAAGGGCTGGCTTCGCACAGAAGGAAAAGAATACGTCGTTCAAGATGGCGATATTCTCAATATCCTTTTCAATGTCTAAAATAAATTAACTGTGACTTAATCGTTCCAAAATAAAAACGAAAAGTCTCAGAAACAGATGTCATACTCTCGTCACACGGCGGGAGTATGATTTTTAGTATAAGATTCAATTCAAGGGTGAAGTTTTATGCTAACCGAGTGGCAGCCGATGCTCAAGCAAGTCAAATCACAATTACAATTGTGCCGCACCAACGAACCCTATGGTTTGCTGGAGGAAAAAGCCTATATTGCCCCACAACCCAAATCTTTAGAAGATATATTCGCATCCCAGTCCCTTGCTATTTTACCCGCCTTAAAACACCACAGTTGCTATAGCGAGACCGACTACAAACTCTCTTTAGAGGCCCTTGCAAAAACTTTCTTCACACAAGGGAACGCCCCTGCTCAAGTCGTTTACACAGCCCCTACGTTTGCCCAAACCAGCGTCAAGGAACTGCATGCTATCCATCAGAAAAACCCTGACATTAAATTAATTATGCGTGATTTCTTAGTTGATGAGTACCAAATTCTACAAGCCCGAGTGGCTGGGGCCAGCGGCCTATTTCTATCTATTTCTTATTTAGGAGCAAAGCGCACTGGACGTTACTTAGAGCGCATTAAAGCCTGGGGAATCACCCCCATTGTTGAAGTCTATAATCAAAGCGAATTTGAGTTGGCATGTGAGCTTCAGGCCCCCATTATTTGTATTAATAACCGACCTGTCTATAAAGCCAAAGCCAATTTAAATACCTCACTCAAATTAGCTGAACTCGCCCCCCCTCAAACAAAATTACTCAGTTGTGGTGGCATCAACTCTATTGGCACTTTAAAGACCCTTCAAGAAGCTGGATTTAAAGGGGCCATTATAGGCCACGCTCTACTTCAGTCAACGGATCCACTTCAAACATATAATAATTTCAACCAAAGCCCATTACCAACAAAACAATAATGTTTTTTATTGTTTCATCAGCACATCTCCTCGTCACATTCATCCAACTCACTTCTCTTGTAAACGAAGGCCCGTCATACAAATGGCTTGGTGCCTCTGCCCTTGGCTTAGTGGTCTATTTGGCTGTCTCAAAACTTGTATTAAAGCAGACCACACCTCAAGTAAGCTCAAGCAGAGAGCTTGAACGCACATTTAACTGTTTGACCATCAGTGGGCTCAGTACATATTTTTTTGGCCTGGCCTTAATTGGCTTTGATAATATCGGTGTGGGTGAGTTTTTATTCCGGTATTTGGGTTTGGGGCTCACTGGGTTTTTAGGATCGGTCATCTTGGCTATCAAAACTAAAAACGAAGACTTAAAGCAAAACAACTGGATCTCAAGCTAACAAAAGCCACCTTCCATTTGCCCTAAAGACCCTCACTTACGGGCAACCATTATGCTATAATGAACACCGTCTTCATTGATCAATGGGGGTATAGCTCAGCGGTAGAGCGGACGACTCATAATCGTTTGGCCGCAGGTTCGAACCCTGCTACCCCCATATATCTATTTTTAATCCCAATACAGAACATGGAAAGGAATTCTTAAATCCATGTCAAATGACATTACACTCGAAGTCAAGCTTTCTGAAATGCTCTTTCTTCTTCTCAGCACAAAACTATCTCATGAGTTCTTAGAGTCCATACAAATTCACAATACCTCATTTGGAGAAACAGAAATGGGAGCTTTGATTCAAAAACTGGAAAGCGCCATTCCTTCTGAGTACGCTCAACTGACCGATGAGGTACTCCATGAACTTATCAATAGCTTCTTACCTGAAATCCCCATCCGCAGCGTGGGACTGGCTGACTATAGCTACCCAATGTACAACACTGATGAAACCCACCCCCAAATACTCAAAGCCATTGAGGAACGCAAAATTATTAAGCTGGAGTATTACTCCATGGACCGAGAAGAAGTAAACAACCGCATTATCGAGCCTTATTTCTTAGAGAAACGCTATAATTACTACATTCTGATTGCCTACTGCCGTTGGCGTGAGGACATTCGACTGTTCCGTATGGATCGCATCAAGTCACTCTCAGAGACAGAAGAGAACTTTTCTTTACCGGCCAATTTTCAAATCAACCAATACAGAGAAGACGAACATATTTAGATCAACCCATAAAAGAAAAGCCCCTGAACATTCAGGGGCTTTTCTTTTATTTCAAATCACTCAAAAAACTCCAACCAACGGTCGTGAGGCATGCGGTCTCGAACTGATTTAAAGTAACGATCTGTAGGGTAAAAGAAGAAATTCGTCACCCGGCTGGTATAAAGACTGGCATAGTCTCTGACCTGATCACCAAAACGAGAGATTTCATCCTTTTCATGAAACAGTGGCCCCCACACAGGATGGTAATGATCACTCACTTCTTTTCTTAACTCCAACATCTTAGAGTGGGCTTTAGACAACTCTTTTTGACAATTGGTTATTTGGGTCTGTAACTCATGGCGCGTCTGGTTAAAAGCCTGCTCTTCTTCAGAGGTGAACTGAGCCACACTTTTCTTTAGATTGTTAATGCTATTGAGTTGGCTCGAACACACATGGATCTCATAGTGCAAACGATCTCGTTTATTTGAAAGCTTTCTGACCTTGTCACTTTTTTCAGACATATGTTCGACTTTTCCAAGCTCTTCTTCAAGCTCTTGAACCACCAAAACAGTTTGCCAGTTAGAGTCTTTATCAGAGCGCATAATATCACCAAAGATATGATCTCCAATATAAAGAATTTCGTTACCCTTGGCTTGAATTCGCTCTTCAAAATCAATATAATTGCCCTTGCTATAAATAACACTCGGCTTAAAATCTGTATTTTCAACCATAAGGGTTTCGTCTTCAGTCTCTTCATCGACAATATAAAATGGGGTCTTGTCATTGAAAAACCCTGGTTTGCGGCCATTGACAATAATGATGTCAAAGTAGTCTCGCCAAGAATGAAACTCACCTAAGCTTTCTGTGTCCAGTAAGAAATCCATCACCAACTCGGTATAGTAATACTCAGAATTTGTAAGTAAAAAAAGTTTTTTGCCACTGTCAATAAACTTATCAAGGGTCATCGACAAGTGTGGATCCTTATAAATAAAGCGGGGCAAGTCTTTAATGATTTCAGATTTAAGTGATCCGTCCTTGTGGGTCAAATCAATACACTCACGAATATCAGTATAAACCTGATGAAATGATAAGTCAGACAACTCCCCCTCCTCTTTAAGGTCCACCATTAAAGAATAAAGATAGGCTTCAGGCAAAGAAAAGAGAGTATCAACAGAGGCAAAGCGTTGCATATCTGACTGATTCACTCTTTCATTCCGATAGGCACTCTTGGGCAAAGGCTGGCTTCCGTGCTGTACACGAGTCACTTGCTTAAAACGGTTAATTTTAACCAAGTTTCCTTTATGGGAATCAATTAAAAGCCCACGAATCACCTGATCGTCTTTATAGACCAAGTCAAGAATTCTCTTGGGATACTTTTTAACAGAAACCAATTTTTCAAGGGCCTGACCAAAAGCCAAAGACTCAATCTCTCGTTTCTTATAAATCGCCAAAGTATAATCCATATCAAAGCCAATATAGCGAATATGGGACATATTAAGCTGGCGATTGACAAAAATATCTCGTGCCCCATCAATTGATGTTTCAACCAAATCATGTAAGGTCTTTAATGTTTGGGGATTGTTTTTTAATACCCGTCTTAAACGTTCCAAAGTATCAACCCCACTCTAATTTCCAGCCACTAAAAATTGGGCGTCAGTAATCTCACTGCGGTATATTTTCCAAGCAGGTTTTTCGTCTGTGGGATACTTCCTGAGAGTATGAATCACAGTCACTCTATTGTTTACAAATGGCGTTAAAGCACCTGTTTCTTCAGTGGTTTTACGGCTGACTTGAACCACTTTAACTTGGGCTTCATAAGGGCGGTTTACCTTAGCCACAGCCTCTTCTTCTTTTTTGACTTGAGCATCACTGCGCTCAGACTCAGTAATAAAAGCCAAGTCCTCTTCTCGAATGGCATCCTGCTTCTCCGCATCGCTCGTATCAGCAGCCTTCTCAGGGCGAGGGGCCTTGATAATTTCTA
The DNA here is from genome assembly GCA_035593235.1 of Phascolosoma agassizii. Taxonomy (NCBI): domain Eukaryota; kingdom Metazoa; phylum Annelida; class Sipuncula; order Phascolosomatiformes; family Phascolosomatidae; genus Phascolosoma; species Phascolosoma agassizii. Next base: position 14,676 of record JAVJHY012008750.1, read on the forward strand.
TCGACTCAATTTCAAACTCTAGCTGATAATTTTTGATTAAACGCTCAACCTCGGCTTTGGTTTCATCATAAACATCGGAGTGCCGATCAATGGTTTCCATAACCATATTAATATCATGGGCTTGTAATCCATCAACATTCTTTTTCACAACGTCCATAATGGGATCACCACAACTGGTTAAAACCACTGAGGCTCCTAAAATCAGGAGCAAACTTTTCATTTTCAGCATCAAAATATCCCTCTTTACTTTATTGGTATCAATATTTCATTTTTTATCTTTTGTAACTCGTGTTGATAATCTGCCGAAGAAATATCTTCTGTCCACATGATCAGTGCGTCCTGCTTATCCACTTGATAATAGTTTTTTCGCCGCCCCAACACCTTAAACCCAAATTTTTCATACAACTTTTGAGCAGCAATATTGGAAGCTTTCACTTCCAAGGTAATCCAGTTTACATTTTTTGCCAGACAGTCATCTAACATATGGCACATTAACTGCTGCGCCACCTTCTTTTTCCGCAAAGACAAGTCGACCCCGACAGACGTAATATGAGCTTCTTCAAGAATTTGCCAGTACCCTAAATAACTCTGTACCTTTTTCTCAATAGAACCCACAAAATAAAAACACCGGGGATTCTCTAATTCAGTTTGGAAATTAGTGGGTGTCCATTGCTGGCCAAAACACATCTTCTCTAACTCTTGTACCCGGCCAAGATGTTCTTGTTTCATGCTTTCAATCAATAAAGACATTAGCCGACCATCATTGCCACACGCTTAAGGTAGCGGGGCAGCTCCACGTGAATGAACTGGGTCAGGTTCTTCTCATAAAGGGTTAAAACTTGAGGTTGCTCTTTGCCTATTTCTAGGGTATTGATTTTACGGGCCACCAAATGGCGTGTGTTGACTTCCATAATGCTGCCCTCATCGGAACTAAAGACATACACTTTGGGAGTTTGATTTGAAACATAAAGGTGAGACGGGTTCTTCCCAACCACAATGCGCTTCAATATTTTTTGGTTTTCAATATTCATAATCACCAATTCAGAGCGCCCTTGATCCAAAGCATAAAGGTGCTTTTTATTGGGTGACAATTGAATCATCTTCACTTGCTCTCCCAAAACGCTCATTTTTTCGGGATAATTGGTGCTACTGGACTCTATGTTTTCCATATAGAGTTCATGATCTCTTAAGTAAAAGCGCTTACCAGCTGGCTGGGCCAAATACACTTTTTCTTGAGGGGCTTTGAGTCTCACTCGAAAAGGAAGACCCACTTTGGTTTCAAGAGATGTTTTATGGATTGAGGCCACTATTTTAGAATAGCCGTCCCAAAGATAAACCTCATTAAAGTGCTCTCCCAAGACAAAAGGAGTTTGATCATTCGATTTAAATCTCAAATCACGGATTCTTTTGATCACTGAAAAATAGTTTTCAGAGGCCAGAGCGTCCAACTCAATCACCGAAACTTGTCCAAAACGTTGGTGGTAAGCAAAAAGACGCTTGCGGTCCTGGCTGAGCAATAGACTGTCCACAGGAAAGTCCACAGGAATCATTCCCACAGATTGCATACTCTGGGTGTTTAAAACATGAATAAAGTCAGAGTTTTTACTTGCAACAAAAGCTAATTTTGTGTTTTCAGAAGGCAAGCTTGGAGCAGGGGCTTTAAAGCTGACACGGGTTGGGTGAATAAAAGGAGGGGCCAAATAACCAACCTGCTTGAGTGTGTCATCCATAAACTTATAAACAAAAAATTGGCGTTTATGCTGTGCATCTTGAGAGATAATGCCCAACGAGTATTTTGAAAGGGGATAAAGAGCCAAAACCTGTTTGGAAGTCACCGGTAGATCGACTGTTTTACGGATTTTTCCGCTGTCAATGTCAATCAGTTGTAAGGCACCTGAAGCCAACACCATGGTGTTACCTTCGGGAAACAGGGCAATATCAGAAGGGTTCCAAAGGGGGTTATTCTTCTCATTGGGAGTAAATTCAGGTAACTTTTTAACAACAATATCGCGGGCTGTATCGATTTCCCAAACACTGCCAAAATAACCACCACATAAAACATAGAGGCGATTATTAGAGGGGTTAGCTAATAAACGGGTGGCCCGACGCCCCACTGAAATCTGACGTATTTCTTGCCCAGAACCATCTGTGACTAAAATACGGGAATAAAATCCTTCAGGATCTTTTTTTATCTCATACGTTTTGGTAATCATTGACTGGGGATCACTAAAACGGGCTTTTTGAAAATAACGGCTTTTTCTGCGATAGGCTGTTTGAGGCAATTCAAAAGGGGCTTCTTGTACTGAAAGCGACTCAATAATAGGACGGTTTCCGGGTAGAATCTGACCTACAATCTTTTTTTCCATAACCAAGTCAACCAGCTTTTCAGCTGGCATGGCATGAGCACCATTGGCAAAAAGGGCTAAAATGAGAGCTGATTTTAAAAAGGGGGTTCTCATGAATGGGTTTTCCTATCTTTAGATATAATTTGGTCGAGCATATTTGTAGGGTTTAAAAGCGCAAAGAGTCCAGAAGTGCCGAGTATTAAGGCAAAAATCATACTTTTCATAGTGTCTTACTCCGAAGTGGGTGCATTATTAATCAACCAAGTTGCAAAGGTTTCTGAGATTTTCCATTCTTTTCCAATATATTTTCCTGGATATGCCTTTACAAACCCGAGAAAAATACCTATATTCTCGCCATTTGCATTGGACATGATATCATAAATTCTTTGTCCGGCATAAATCCCCTCTCCGGGACTGGGAAGCTCAAGTGTAAACTCCGCGCACTCCTGAATAGCGAGAACAGCATTAGACATAATGAGATCCTCTTCCATCGCGCTCAGTTTAAATGCATTGTTGGGATTCTTCTTATACAGTCCTTTTTTCATATTGTCTGTAAAAATAATATTGAGTTCCATCATGTCTGAAAATGAAGACAACTCCAACTCGACCTCTTCAGACATCTCTTCTAAGTCCTCTTCGGCAGGCACATCAGATACCTCACCTGTTTCTGGATCCACCACAGTGGTCGTCCCAGCGGGAGGCTTTCGCCCCATTTTATCATTGATTTTTCGAGTCAATACATTAATAAACTGCAGTGGCCTATCCAAGAGTTTAAGCAGGATATTAAACACTGGAATCAAGGGAGTCAACATCAAAATGAATAGATTGCGAGCCACCAAACCACCATTTGCCAAGAGTACTTGAACCGTCTCAGTAAATTCCTCAAAGCGCGCAATCATATCATCGATGGACTGATCTATTTTTTCAGCAGAAGGGGGACCAGATTTTGAGGACAGTTTTTGGGTTGGTTTTTTTTGTTTCTCAGCGGTTTTTTGTGGTTTAGGTTTGGGAGGGGGAGTGGGTTTCTGCTCTTGGGCTTCTTCCTCATTAATACTTAAGGTACTGTCTTTTTCACCGCGGGCACGCTTGCTCATATTGGCATAAGAACTTGCGGCCTTTTGAGAACCCTTCTCTAAAGACACCAAACTAAATTGATCGGAGTTATTTTCACTCATGCTTTTTCAATCGATTAACACCTAGATAATGCCCTAATCATATCATATACAAGGACGTTATTTTCGAGCTTGTATCACAGACGTTCAATGAAACACAAAGGATAATCGCTTAAAAACACCAATTTACACACCTTGTATGGGAGAAAAGCCAGCCTCTTGTGTTATTTTAGAGATACTTTCTCACAATTTAAAAGGAACTCAAGAGTTTATGCCTTACGCTCAATATTTCACCCCCTTTCTTATGAGTTTATTTATCTATTTTAGCTGTGGTTTAACACTGCCTGTCTTGGCAGCCACATCTCCAACAACCATGATCATACTGCCTTTTAAAAACATTACAAAAAAACCTGCTGATGACTGGCTTAAAGAGAGCTTTTCAGAAAACCTTACCGTGGGACTGGGAAAACTAGAAAATTTACACCTGATTGAGCGCACTGAGATTACAAAAATAGTAAGGGAACAGAGCTTTGCTCAATCGGCCCTAGTCAAAGCTGAGTCAGCCCCTAAATTGGGCAGAATCCTGGGTGCAAAATATGTTGTTTTGGGAAACTATCAAAAAATAGGTCAACGGATTTTAATCAATGTGAAAGTGGTTGATGTAGAAACTGGCAGCATTGACCCCAAAAGCCTCACCCAAGTCAAAGGGGATTTCGATGCCCTCTTCGAGCTTCAAGAGTCCTTGGCTCAAAACCTCATACAAAAGCTTCAAATTCAACACTCTCAAAAAGACAACCAAGCCCTAAAAACAGCGCTGTCATCCACCCGTTCAACCGAAGCCCATGCATTCTATATCAAAGCAAAAATCACCCGAGAACAACTCGGGGATCAAAATATTAAAAAAGCCATCTCCTTATTGAAGTCCGCTTTAAAAGAAGATCCCCGCTATGCATTAGCCTATGCGGAGCTGGCTGGGGTTTTTTGGGACCGATCCAATGGCAAGGAATTCTACTCCAGTTATTCAAAAACAGATCTAGATAGCGCCAAAAAATACGCAAAAAAGGCAATTGAATTGGCCCCCGAAGAGGCCGAAGGTTATGGTGTTTTAGCTCAAGTCCTACAAACCCAAGGTCAAAATAAAGCCGCTTTAAAAATGGCTAGAAAAGCCCTAAGCATCAAAAAAAGCACGGCCAGTATCCTGACCTATATCCACCTTAAGTACCCTTTGAAATTCTATTTTGAGTCCGGAAAAGGCCTGATTGTTGAGCAAGAGTTAAAGGCCTTAGGAGCTGATCTCAATGACCCCCAAATTCTCTTTACACTGGGAGGCCTTTATTTCAGCGAAATTTTCACAAACCCTCAAGCCGATATGAATACAGCCTTGGCTTTTTATGAGAAAGCCCATTATAAAAACCCTCACAATCCTTTTTTCACATTCACGCTTTCGGCAGTGCATCTCCTTCAGGGCCATACAGGAACGGCCAAAGTCCTGCTCAATGATCTGCTAAAACAAAATCCCCAGTATATGCTTTTGATGACTGCCGGTGCCCAATCAACCCAGCGCCTGATGCCAAACCTACATGAGGTAGATTGGGAAAAAAAGAGTGCGGGCTTACACCCAGGGTATATTTTGGCCTATCATCAATTGGCCACACTGTATTTGCATCAAGAGCACACCAACCCTGACAATATCATTCTATTGATATCAGGGGCTCATGCAGCCCAAGTCCTCATGCTCGATCAGGCCCTAGAGTGGAATCAGAAAATCATCCAGAAACACCCTACTTATGCCCCCGCTTACTTTCAATTATCATTGCTTTATTTAAAATACAAACATGCCCCTCAAATCGCAGATCACTGGTTCAAAGAAGGAGCCAAGCATATTAAAGGGTCTCCCAATGCAGCCTATAGTGCAGGTCAATACTTGCTTCTGCGCCAAAAATATACCCAAGCAGAACACTATATCAAACGGGCCCTCAATACTTGGAAACACAATGGCACGATAGGAGGAAGCAAAGAGCACTTGACACTTTATTATTTGGGACTCAATACATTGGGCCAAATCTATGCGGCTGACAAAAAGATCTCAAAAGCCTTAGAAACCTATCAAATGGTTACCAAAAGTTCACTTCCAGACCTGCAAAAAGGATTGGCTCACAAAAAAATGGCATCCCTCTTCTCGCAAAAAAAAGACACTCAAGCGGCCTTCAAAGCCTATCAAACCTACCTTCAATTATTCCCTAAAAACTTGCAGTCTCAACTCTCAAAAAAAGCATATCGGGCGTATTTTACAAAAAAGGAGCTGGTCAAGAACCCAAACAACCCAGATTTGCTGAATGATCTTGGGCAAAACCACCTGGCAAAAGGAGAGCTGAAACAGGCCTTAGTTCTCCTTTTAAAAGCAGAAGAGCTGGATCCCCTAAACCCCGTGATTCACTATAATTTGGGATTAACTCACTTGAATGGAAACAATACAAAACAAGCACTTCTTGCCTTTCAAAACGCAGTGAGACTGAACCCCAAGTATGCGAAAGCCTATTATAATTTGGGGGTGGTGTACTATCAACTCAATGACATCAAAAAGGCGAAGTCTCTTTGGCAAAAAACATTAACTTTGTCACCCAACTTCAAACCAGCTCAACATGCCCTAAAGAGCTTAAATTAAGCCATGCAGGAGAAAATGTTATACTTGTCGAAATCCGTCAATATCAATAATTATCATTTAAAGGGATACTAAACATGAGACTTCCACAATGGCTACACAACCCTATTTCAAAAGGGGTGCTTGGCACACTCATCGCCAGTTATACTCTCTTATCCCTTCCGTCAGCCTTTGCTGAAAGTTACCAAGTTCGCTCAAATATCACAGTGGAATTCACAACACAAGCAGACAAGGGCATTGCCAAGCTTTTGAGTGAAATACTCAGTGCCCATCAAGCCAATCAAAAAGCAATACAATACCTTAAAGGACAGGGCCTGTTCAAGGATGCCCATGTTTTGCCAGAATATTACCCGGCCATCGCCCTCTCTCTGGCCTCAGATGCCTTGAGCTATAACAGCGATCTGCATAACAGCAACCAAGTCATACATAAAGTAAAACTAAGTTATGAGAGCACCCAGTTTCCTGATGACATTGACGATTACTTTGCTAAAAATTATTATCAATTGGTGATTTTAAAACGGGCCTTTGAATATAACAAAAAGATCGCCAGACAGGCCATCAAATACCTCAAAAACATGGAGTCTATTAATAATCCCACCTATCAACAAATCGTGAGGGAGCAAAAAGGAAAACCCCTAAGTGATCTATTGATGGTCAATAAATGGGCCACAGATGCCAATTACTATATGCAGCGTGAGAAATACAAAAAAGCCATGAAGCTCACCGAAAAGTCAATCAAAGCCATGCCTGACTTTGTCGATATGTATATGGTTAAAGCGTTTATTGAAAGTGCTGAAAAGGACTATGATGCAGCCATTAAAAGCATGAATTTCGCCATCAAAAAACAGCCCAAAGAAGCATTGTTCCATCTGCTTTTGGGCAATATCTACTTTGCCCAAGGGCTTTTGATCGGAGAAAGTGAAAAAAGCTACAACAAAGCCATAGAGTTGGACCCAACCTTGGGTTGGGCTTATTTTATGCGGGCCCATACAAAGCAGGCAAATAGTATTTGTTTGGCCTCTTTAAAAGACTTTAAAAAGGCCTGTGACCTAGGCATCAAAGACGCTTGTAAAAAAGACAGTTGTGATTGAGAAAACATCCCACTTCGTCATTTATTTGTAAATTTTTTTAACAATTCAAAAAGCTATTTTTAGAGGATACCTCAGGGAATCAGTGTGTATATCACAATTTCAGGGTGCTTTGATCACAAACAAGGCTTTTCCGAGCACCTTGAAGATCGCCTAGATACTCATGTATATTACTTTAACTTCGGTTCAAGAGATGTCACAAATCAAACCTAATTTAGAGTAGGTGCCGTCAGCTAAAAGCACTGACACTATTGATGGATAACCCTCTTTCAAACTGAATTCACTAAAGATTTTATTTGGAGTCCTCTGCATGACAAAAACTGATACTGCCCCCTCAACCAACACCCAACACACCTTTCCTAAAAATGGCCTTCGTTTCCCAAGGGTTTACACAAAAAAAGGCGTTCATCCTTTTGATGAGCTAAAGTGGGAAAAAAGAGACGCCACTATCGGCAATGAAACAGGCAAGGTCATCTTCGAACAAAAAGGTGTAGAGGTTCCTATATCATGGTCACAACAAGCAACAAACGTTGTTGTCTCTAAATATTTTCATGGCCAAATTGGCACCGCTGACAGAGAAAACAGTGTCCGTCAATTGATCGGACGCGTTTCAGACACCATTGCAAAATGGGGCATCAAACAGGGCTATTTTGCATCTCAAGAAGACAGTCAAATTTTCCACCATGAACTCACCTCCATTTTGGTCAACCAAAGAGCGGCTTTTAATAGCCCTGTTTGGTTCAATGTGGGTTGCGAAGAAAAGCCCCAGTGCTCAGCCTGCTTTATTAACTCTGTCGAAGACAATATGAGTTCTATTCTGGACCTGGCCAAAACCGAAGGAATGCTTTTCAAGTGGGGCTCTGGTACAGGAACAAACTTTTCAAGCTTGCGCTCTTCTCGTGAAGTGCTTTCCGGTGGTGGCAGTGCTTCTGGACCCGTTTCATTCATGAAGGGTTATGATGCCTTTGCTGGTGTCATCAAATCAGGTGGAAAAACCCGTCGGGCCGCAAAGATGGTCATATTAAATATCGATCACCCCGATATTGAAGAGTTTATTGATAGCAAATCCAATGAAGAGAAAAAAGCTTGGGCCTTAATTGATGCCGGGTATGATGGTGGATTTAATATCTCAGGTGGGGCTTATGACTCCATTCAATTTCAAAATGCAAACCACAGTGTCCGTGTCACTGACGAGTTTATGCAGGCTGCCGAAAGCGACGGTGAATGGCGCACCCGCGCTGTTGCAAATGGCGAGCCCGTAGATACCTATAAAGCGAAAGACCTGCTCATGAAGATGGCTGAAGCCACCCATGTTTGTGGGGATCCTGGCATTCAATATGATTCTACAATCAACAAATGGCACACCACAAAATCAGCTGGTCGCATTAATGGATCCAATCCCTGTTCAGAGTATATGTTTCTAGATGACACAGCCTGTAACTTGGCCTCTATTAATTTAATGAAATACTACGACGATGGCAATTTTGAGGTAGAAGACTTTAAACACACCGTTAAGGTTCTGATCACAGCCCAAGAAATCATGGTCAATGAAGCCAGCTATCCCACCCCAGCCATTACAAAGAATAGCCATATGTACCGCACTTTGGGTCTTGGTTACGGCAATTTGGGAGCATTACTTATGGCCCAAGGCCTCCCCTATGACAGCAATAATGGCCGCCAATACGCTGCAGCCATCACTGCTTTAATGACCGGAGAAGCTTACAAAGCATCTTCTGAAATTGCCGCTGTGGTTGGCGCATTTGGAGACTATAAACGCAATGCAGAGCATATGCTTGAAGTCGTTAAAATGCACCGGGACAGCATGGCAGATGTCAAACCAGAAAGCCGCCACCAAAATGTGGTTGATGCGGCCCAAGTCAGTTGGAACCAAGCCCTTGAATTGGGTAAAAAACATGGTTACCGCAATGCCCAAGTCTCTGTTTTGGCACCCACAGGCACCATTGCATTTCTAATGGACTGTGACACAACAGGCGTTGAGCCAGACATTGCTTTGATCAAATACAAAAAATTGGTCGGTGGTGGCGCTTTGAAGATCGTCAATCAAACCGTGCCTTTGGCCCTGAAAAACCTAGGTTACTCAGCAGGTAAGATTGGTGACATCTTAGATTACTTAGATGAAAATGAAACCATTGAAGGGGCTCCCGGCATTGAGAAAGAGCACCTGGCTGTCTTTGACTGTGCTTTCAAAGCCCTTAAAGGCACCCGTTCAATTCACTATATGGGACACGTTCGCATGATGGGCGCTGTACAACCCTTTATCAGTGGCGCCATTTCTAAAACCGTTAATATGCCCAGTGAAGCCAGTGTTGAAGATATCTATAAGGTTTATCATGAGGCTTGGAAGCTGGGTATTAAAGCTGTGGCCGTCTACCGTGATGGCAGCAAGCGCACCCAACCTTTAAACACATCTCAAGCAGCTGAAGAAAAGGCTGAAGCCGTCGGTGTCGAAGGCCCCCAACGCAGACGCCTACCTGCTGAGCGTCAAGCCATTACGCATAAATTTAGCATTGCAGGCCATGAAGGTTACATCACAGTGGGTATGTATGAAGACGGTACCGCAGGAGAAATCTTTGTGGTCATGGCCAAAGAGGGCAGTGTCATCTCTGGTTTAATGGACTCTTTTGCCACCACCGTATCGTTGGCCCTTCAATATGGTGTGCCTCTGAATGTCTTAACAGACAAGTTCTCACACACCCGCTTTGAACCCTCTGGTTTCACAGGAAATAAGGACATCCCCTTTGCCAAATCCATCATGGATTATATATTCCGTTGGTTGGCATTGAAATTCTTAACCAATCAAGATGCCCAAGGGACTCCCCAAGCCAAACCAGAAGCAAAAGCAGCCCCCACAGCCAAAGCCACAACACCTGTACAGGAAGCACCTGTGCTCAATGGCCAAAAAGTGCTAGAAGCGTCGCAAGATAAAGGAATGTCTTTTGTGAACTCTCAAGATGCTCCCCCTTGTATGGCTTGTGGCTCAGCAGTGATGGTCCGCAATGGTTCATGTTATAAATGCCTGAACTGTGGTGCCACCAGTGGATGCTCATAAACCACTTTAAATAAGTTTATACACAAAGGGGCTTTGATCTTATCCGATCAAAGCCCCTTTTGTTGTTCTTAGATTTAGACATAGAATAGACAATACATGAGCATGTCGTTTTAAATTTTAAAATAAAGTCAAAAGCTCAACCTCGCGGGCCGCTGAAATCCCTGTTTTGGGCTCAGGCCAACCCAAACTATCATAATAAACATGGCTTTGAACCCAAGACCCTTTAAAAGAAATAAACTCAGGAGAAAAGTCGGCTTTGAGGCGTGAACAATCCCCTAAGCTTTCGTAGGGGACACTCAGAGGTAGATCCTGCCAGTAGTTCAACTTTTGATCCGTCATCCATTCTTCCCTGACACTCCGAATCTGAGGCAATGGCTTGGCACAGGCCTCTGACATCGATTTAAATATCTGCTTAAAAGACAGAGGATCATGGGTCAAGGTCAAATAAGTGCTGTGAGCAGGCTCTGCTGAAGTCACCGCCTGAGATAAAATCCCGGCAAAATCAGGGGCATAGGTCCATTGATGGCGAATTTGAGGATCCGGCACCAAAAATGGATGGCCCTGTTGAATTCGCCACAGCCAATAATAGGCCCGGTCTGTGGGGTCATAAGGCCCGTAAATTAAACCCGGCCTAAAAATGAGTGGGTTGAGTTCAGGGTGATCTAGCAATACCTTCTCACAAGCTGCTTTGCGTTTGCCATAAGTATAAACAGTCTGATCCAGTTCCTCCTCAAGTGAGCAACTCAAAAGAGGGCTGCCTTCATTGAGGGTATGATGGGTCGGCAAAGCATCAGTATCATAAACTGACACAGTAGAGACAAAAATATAACGTCCCACACGCCCAAGTAAGGACCGAACAAAATCCTTTAGCGCACGGGGATAATAACAAGAAAAATCGACCACAACATCCCAGTCCTTCTGGACAAGCTTTTGAATGTCACCCGTATTGCGATCTCCCAAAATATGTCTCACCTCTGGAAATAAATCCGGGTTGGTTTTCCCTCGATGAAACAAGGTCAGTTCCACATTTGGATTCTGAACTAGTCCCTCAACCAAATGCCGTCCCACAAACTGGGTGCCCCCCATTACCAATACATTTTGAACCATCATTTTACCTTTCTAATATTCTCAGTCTAAGCTTAAGCCATCACCCACGATAAAGCAAATCTCTCTTGACAAATTGCATGTTTAAACAGATAATGTTTAAACAAGATAAATGAAGGGAGCAAATGATGACCTTTAAACATGCCCGAAACATCGTCGAGGAAGATACCTTTTTAAATTTAATTAAAACAGCTGAATTGCTTCAAGAAAAACCCCACCATCTCATGAAGCAATATACTCTGACCACCCAACAGTATAATGTTTTGCGTATTTTATACGTCAGAGGCAGTGGGGGGCTATGCAGTGGCCAAATTTCAAAATTCATGATAAACCGTATCCCTGATATGACACGTCTATTGGATCGCATGGAGAAATCAGAGTTAATTGAACGGGTGCGGTCCCAAGAAGATCGCCGCAAGGTACAGATTTTTTTAACCCCGAAAGGCCAAGGGCTCTGTATCAAAGTCGATCAGCCTCTTTTAAACACGTTAAAAAAAATGTTTAAAGATTTTTCCAAAGAAAAAACAACCCAACTCAATGAATTGCTCATTGAACTACAAACAAGTCAGTTAGCTGACAGTTAATTAAATGTCCCTATTCTATTATCAAATACAAGACCGTTTAAATATGAAGGAGAACACAATGACAAAGAAATTATTATTATCAAGTTTGGGAGCGGCTATGATCGCTTCCAGCAGTGCAATGCCCGCTATGGCGGCCGACAATTATGTGATTGATGGCATGCATTCCCATGTTATCTTCAAAATTAAGCATTTAAATATTGGTAACCAATATGGTCGGTTTAATAAAATATCAGGCACAGTTCATTTGGATGAGAAAAATCTGGCCAGTACCAAAATTGACCTTACCATTGCAACAAATAGCATTGATACAGGCAATACCAAAAGAGATAAGCATTTAAAAAGCCCTGACTTTTTTAATGCCCGTCAGTTTCCCAAAATCAAGTTTAAAAGTACCCGCGTCTCCAAATCAGGCAAAAACTACAAAGTCACAGGCAATCTTTCTTTTCATGGAAAAACAAAGCCTGTCACCGTCATTCTAAAGAAAACAGGTCAAGGCAAAGGCATGCAGGGTGAATGGCGCATGGGAGCAGAGGCTACCTTCAATATCAAAAGAAGTGACTTTAACATGAACTATATGTCAAAAGGCCTCAGCAATAATGTCTCTCTCATGATCAGTTTCGAAGGGATTAAAAAGTAAACAATGGCCATTGTTCTTTCCATTCTTCAATCGATTTTTTTAGCCCTTATCACAACAGGAGTGACTATCGGTTTGGCTTGGGTATTGCCCCATCGGAAAGAACAGGATGAGGGGCAGGTTCCAAATAGTTGGATCTTGCCTTTCGCTATTGCCCTTGGTTTTTTGGTTGGTTTTGGTCAGGTTATCGATCATTGGTATCCTGAATTTCCGCCAACAGACTCAACCCAATGGACCTATTATATAGTCTTTCCCACTCTGCTATTCTCACTCTTGAAAGCACTTAACAAATGGCCTCACAAAATAGGGAACATCTTTCATTTTATTTTAATCGAATGTTATTTCTATCTCCTACTTAGCCCTTTAATCGGAGAGGACGGTGATGGGTGGGGATTCGCCAAGGGATTACTTATCATTTCAAGCCTGGCTCTCGTGACAAGCCTTTTCTGGTTTGGCTTAAGGTTTTTAGCAAAAATCGAAAAAGAAACGAAATCAAGCCCACTGATCAGTGGGGCTTGGATCATAGCGACTCTTAGCAGCAGTCTGTTTTTCATACTCGGTCACAGCGCCAGTTTAAACCAGTTAGCAAGCATTTTATCAGCCAGTATTGGCGTGCTATTTTTGCTCTCCTTAAAATATCCCAAACTCGATTACGGAAAGGGCCTTATGGGCATTATTCTGGTTCCATACCTGGGACTGAATATCAGTGCATATTTCTTTTCTGAGCTGCCATTGTGGGCCATCGCCAGCCCCTGTTCTATCTTACTCGTCTCTCTCACACAGCTCTCTTTTTTCAGGAAACGTTCGGTTCTTAAAGTGTCTATCATCCTTCTGTGCACCATAGGTTTGCTTAACGGATTTGCTCTAGGAGCATATTATTTATCCCAACCTGTAGAAGAAGCAGATCCTTACGGATATGACTACTCTCTGAATATTTCCAACATTATCCATCAAAACCACATGTTATGATAAAACCTTAAGGTGAGGTTCAAAAATGAGGTATCAATGGATTTACTTGGGTCTAACCCTTCTTTTACTCAATGGCTGCATTACAAATGTGATCAGCCAAAACACCCAAATTGAACAAAATCAAACAGAAAACCCTTCCTCTAGACAAACGACAGATCCTAAAATAGAAACACTCGATATTAGTGGTTTTTGGGAAGATGGGGCAGGAACTTTAATTGAGCTACAACAATCAGGTAGCATATTAACTGCCATTTACCCCGATAAAAGAGGAACCCGAAAAGGAAAGATTGGCAAAGACAAGGTGATCACAATGGGTTTTCCAGAGGTGTCTGCCCAGTGCTGTACAGGACAACTCAAAGGGGATTTCATTGAGTGGAGCGATCACACAAGTTGGAGAAGTAAGAAATAAATTTCAAGGTAATTTAATCTATTTTTTGATATATATCTCTTAATTGAGGGTATATTATAAAAACAGTTCTGATGGACCTAAGGAGATTGGCATGCAAATATCCCGCAATAGCTTTCAAAAAATTGACCCCAAACAGGATGGGATCACAAAAGCAGAATTACAAAGCTTTGTTAAAAAAAATGATTCGGATGGGGATGGGCAACTATCGGAAGCCGAAGCAAAAAAATCGGGTATCGACCTTAAAGATATTTCACAAATCAACGAAGGGGTCAAGCGCAGTGCAAAAATGGGACCAAGTGAGCTCGTTTTCAACAAAACAGCGTCAGCATCTTCGGGCACAGTGGCCGCACTTAAACCACCCCCACCCACCCGACAAATCACAGCATCAGAAATCAATACTTTAAACACCAAAGTCTCAGATAATATTGGAAAGATGTTTAAAGGGGCACAAAAAGGCAGTGACCTACATAAACTCGGAACCACGATGAGTCTGCTCCAAATGCTAGACTCGGAAAAACTTGGGGATAACAAAAGTAAAAACTTAGCCCAGTATGACTCAGAAGCCAGAGGCATTTTGGGCATGAGACGCTCACAACTCGAGCAAACAATGAAAAATTTAATGGGCAAACCCAGCGTCAAAAGGGCCTTTGAAAAAGCCCGCGATCAAGGTTTAAAGCAAACGTTTGGAAGCAACCACAAACAGGCTGCGCAAGAGTTTTCAAACCATATTTTAAGTGACACATTTTACAATAAACTCTCTAAACTTCCGGAAACTCAAAGGGCCAACACACTAAAAACTGAAATCCAAAAGCTAACCATACTGGATCCCAAACTGGCTCAACAAACCGCAGCTGACTTTGCTGCCAAAGAGATTCAAAACCGGCCTGAAACATTTTTGAAAAAGTTTTCTCCAGCTGAACTCACAACAGCCTTAGATAAAATGTTACAAGTTGAAGGGGATAACCTATCTGCTGAAGATGTCATAGGCGCCGTCAAAAAAGGGGGCACTGCTGTTGGACAGGGACAAAAAATACAAGAGTTACTCAAAAACCAACAGACCCGTCAAAAAGTCGCTCAAGCCCTCTCGGAAGCCATGGGCCATAAAAGTTTCTATACAGCCATCGGGGATGATGCAAAATCAGCAGTCCTGCTCTCTCGCCTCAAAGGGATGGGTACAGATGATGCCAAGTACGCAGCAAAAGTTGTTGAAAAATTAAAAACAGGTGGGGCCTTCGGTCGAGGCATCAGCTCATTTATGGGCGGTGTTGCCCTCGCAGGAATTGTAACGAGCTTTCCCCCTGTCGACAAAAATGGAAATGTTGAATGGAAAGGGGTTGCCGGAATTGCCTCAACAGGCTTAAGCG
>JAVJHY012009818.1:0-126477 GCA_035593235.1 Phascolosoma agassizii
CCTGACTGCGAAGAAGAATGTACGTTTGCTCACCATGCCCCAGCGGGACGCTTCGCAGACTGACGCGTCGCTTCCTGAAGGCGGCCTAGCGGCGTTGGCTGGCCTTTCTGAGGATGCGACGGTCGCGACCCGCTTTCTTGTAGCTCAAAGCGCTGCTGGCTCCATGAGCGCTCGCTCAGTCTACGGCGGGATGCTTGAGCAAACGACGGCGATCCCACCTTGGGTCGATCTGGCGGCCGGAGAATGGTCGGTGGTGACCGAACGCGCCCCGTCGCCTGATGAGGAAGCCGACCTGCGCTTCGCCTGGGGCGCCGTATTCGGCGTGAAGTCGAACGCGATCCTGCTCGCTCGCGGTAGACAGACGCTGGGGATTGGGGCCGGCCAGATGAGTCGAGTGGATTCGTCGAAGTTGGCGGTCAGAAAGGCTGGGGATGCCGGCCTGGATCTGACCGGCTGCTCACTCGCTTCGGATGCGTTCTTCCCATTCCGCGACGGAGTGGATGCGGCGGCCGAGGCGGGCGTGCGAGCGATCGTGCAGCCGGGTGGCTCTCGCCGTGACGACGAGGTGATTCAGGCCGCGAATGAACACGGCATGGCGATGGTGTTCACGGACAGGCGGCTGTTCCGGCACTAGCCCCGTCGCCCATTGGTCACTCGCTCCGCAGGGCTCGCATGGGATCGATCCGAGTTGCACGTACCGCAGGGTAGAGGCAAGACAGAATCGAGATCCCCAGCAGCGAAGCCGCGACGAAGAAGAGGATGCGGGGGTCGGTGGGGGAGACACCAAACGTTAGAGAGCTGATCCAGCGAGCGCTCGCAACGGATATTACGGCCCCAACGCTGATACCGACGAGCGCCAAAGTCAGTCCGCGCCGAAGGACGAGGTTGCGAACGGAACTCGGCTCAGCGCCCAGGGCGATACGGATTCCTAGCTCTCGCGACTGGCGTCCGACGTAGTACGACAAGACTCCGTAGGCGCCGATCGCCGCCAGGACCAGTCCCAGGGCCGAGAACAGTCCTAAGAGCACGCTCCATAACCTCGGCTGCGCGACGGCGCGCGACATGCGCTCATCCATCGTCTGCACATTAGCCAACGGAAGCGTGGGGTCCATCGTCGCCAGCACGGTCCGGGCTTCGGTCAAAGCATCCGAGGACGCGGCCGAGCTACGTATGAGAAGGTTGACGCGTCTGTATTGGCTTGCAGCGAAGGGCTGGTAGACCGCGGCATCGTCGGTGCTATCGAGACCACTCAGCTTGATATCGCCGACCACACCGATGACGGTGGTGGCCTGCGACCGATCCCCGCCCGAATAGAACTGAAGGCCTAGAGGGTCCCGGTCACTGGCGAACCGACGGGCCCAGGATTCGCTGACGATCGCAATCTCGCCGTCGTCACCGTTGTCGAAGGGACTGAATAGCCGACCGGCCAGAAGCGGGATGTCGAGCGCGCTAAGAAACTCTGGTGACACCGTATTCCATGTGGATACAGGCTCGGCCGTACCCGGATCGACCGGGCGATGCACGAGGTCGAAGTTGTTCGAATCGCCCGATCCGGTAGGGGGCAACATCGTGCCGATTCCCGCAGCCTGGATCGTTGGGCGAGCGTTCAGTCGTGCCAACGTCTCGGTCCAGAATTCCTGGATTGCCTCGTAGTCGGGGTAACCCTCGGCGGGTAGCGAAACGCTAGCCGTCACGACGTTATCTGGATTGTAGCCTGGATCGACACGCTGGAGTTCGTTGAGACTACCAATCAAAAGCAGGGCGCCCGTCAGCAGGGGGAAGGCGATAGCGAATTCGCCCGCTACCAACGCTGAGCGAAAGAGGCCCGATGCAGGACTGCCCCCGGTAGCGCCGCGTATTCCGCCAACGTCTAGCCCACCCTTCTTCGTTACCTGGGCCAATGGTGCCATACCGAATAGCACCGCGGCCCCCAGCGTCAGCGCTGATGCGATTCCCATGATTCGGGCGTCGAGCACCACCTCGTCGATTCGAGGGATTGTGGGGCCCAACGCCTGAAGGAGTTCGAGTCCACCCCAGGCCACGACCAGCGCCGCGACGCCACCAAAGAAAGCCAGAAGAAGGCTCTCGGTGAGGAGCTGGCGGGCGATCTGGAAACGAGAGGCGCCCAGCGAGGCCCGTAGCGCGAGCTCGGGGCGACGCGCTGTCGACCGAACGAGCAGTAGATTCGCAACGTTCGCTACAGCGATTAAGAGGACGCCAGCCACGGCCCCCAAGACAAACCACAGTTGGCTACCGATCCCGCCGACGATGACCTCCTGAAGAGAGAAAGGCGTGAGCCGCGCCGTCTCGTCTGAGAATCCGTCGGCCCACCGCGGAAAGAGGGTTACGCTGATGTGATCGAGATCGAGTCGAGCGTCGGCGATCGTGGCTTCCGCTCGCAGGCGACCAATCGTGCGAAGTCCGAAAGGACCCCTTCGGTTCGGCGTCTCCAAGCGCAGGATAGGCCAGACGTCCGCTTCGAGTCCCGCCAACGACGTCACGGCCTCGTCAAGAACCCCTACAATCGTATGAGGTACACCGTCCAGAACGATCGATTGTCCCACCGCCGTGACGCCAGGACCAAACGAGCGATCCCGAAAACTCGGAGCGAGTACGACCACATCGGCCCCGCCCTGGTCGCCTTCCTCCGGTAGGAATCCCCGTCCTTCATCGAAGCGAACTCCAAGAGTGGTGAACCACTCGGCAGTGACCCGCCCCGACACGAGTTGCTGGGGTTGGCCCGCCCCGGTGAACGCGACCGAACCGCGCTGGAGGGTCGCCACGGACTCGAAGGTCGTTTGCAGTTCGTCAATGCCCAGCACGTCCGCCACCGATAGTCCCCAACGGTTGGTCGGACTGTTTTGCTGCATGATCCGGACGAGTTGCTCGGATTCGGGGTAGGGAAGAGGTCGCAAAAGAACTGTGTCGACAACGGTGAAGACCGCGGTCGTGGCGCCGATTCCGAGCGCAAGCGTCAGGATCGCGGCAGTCGCGAATCCCGGGCTCTTTCTGAGCCCGCGCCAGGCATAGCGTAGGTCGCGGAGGACCATTTCGACCGAAAGAAATCCGCGTTCATTGCGGGCCTGTTCCTTCACGTGCAAGCTCGAGCCGAAGGCCTGGAGGGCGCGGCGGCGAGCTTGCTCAGGATCCAATCCGGTTCGCATGAGTCGGTCCGCCTCAAGAGCGAGGTGGTGTTGCATCTCCTCGTCCAGTTCGGCCTCGGCTCGTGCCCCCGACGACGTTTCCCGCAGCCGCTGAATCAGTCCGGTTACCCACGCCACAAAGGTCGTCATTAGGCCAGCCGGAGCACGCGACTGACCGCCTTGGACGACAGTTCCCACTGCCGTTCCTCGTCACCTAGCTGTTTGCGTCCCGCCGCTGTGAGGGTGTAGTACCGCGCTCTGCGGTTGTTCTCGCTGACGCGCCATTCGGCAGACACCCAACCCTTACGCTTGAGTCTCAGCAGGGCCGGGTAGATGGATCCTTGTTGGATCTCAAAGACCTCGCCCGAAAGGTGTTGGATCTTGTGTGCGATACCCCAGCCGTGCATCGGGGCCGTTGTCAGGGTTTTTAGAACCAGCAGGTCCAGCGTGCCGCGGAGCAATTCGGAGCGAAGGATGGACATGGAATTCCTGAACGCGAAGAACGTGTGTGGGGTGCAACAGCGTAGAATCCTTCCTGTAGGATGTCAACAGAAGTATGTCTACAGGAAGATGTCTACAGAAAGGCCTCCTACCGGACCACAGCCGCAGAAGACTAGAAAAACGCCATGTGACATCTGAGAAACGGCGCTAAGGTGACCGAAGGGAGGGGAGGGCGTTGAAGGCGGGGCCTTCCTTGCCCATCTTCTTCACCGTTGGAGCGGTGTCCGAATTGGTAAGGAACCAGTCTTGAAAACTGGCGCTCGCAAGAGCATGTGGGTTCGAGCCCCACCCGCTCCGTTTGTACCCGAACTATTTTCGCAGCAATCAGTTGGCCCTGATCGGGAGCCCACCTGGGACGGACCCTACCTCGGCGAAGCACCTCCAACACAAACGGTTGCAGGGCCCGTTGGTGAGTATACGCGGCGAAGGTCTCGGATGGGGCAGGGGCAGATCTTACCTTCGGGCTGCGATCCCCATCACCTCAAAGCGTGCGCCGAACAGCAAGATCCCGGCGCCAACGAACGCTCGAGCGGGGAACTCCTTTGTGAAGTACGTACGGTAGACGCTGTTGAATGCCGCGTAGTCGCCTACATCGGACGCAAAGACTTGCACGGAGACTAGGTCGTCCATGGTGAGGCCCGCAGCTTCGAGCGTGCCCTGGACGTTGTTGAGGACATTGCGCGCCTCAGCCTCTGCGGTGGCGGGCACTTGTCCGTTTTCCAGCCCAAGTGTGCCCGACAGGTAAAGCGTGTTTCCGACCCAAACGGCGCCGCTGAATGGCGACGCGCTGTCGTCACTCGCCAACTGCGGGCCCACGTAGCTTCGTGAATCCTGAGCTTCGCTCTCCCCTACTAGAGCCGCGCTGGCAACAAGTAGGGCCACTCCGACCCTGTTCCATCGAACCATCATGTGGCCTCGCTTAGGACTGAATGTGTATGGAATAAGACGCCGAGCGGCGACGGTAGAAGAACGCCCTGTCGGATGCAAGCCAGGAAACACCCCAAAGGCAGAGAGGCACCGCGTGACGGTGCGGAGAAGCGCGAGCTCCTCCGCACCCCACGGCTATTCCGCAGTCACCGGATCGATAACCGTCTTCACTTCACTTACGCTGTTTGCTGGAAACCCGCCCCGGCGGGCATGCTCGCGAATCGACTGTTCGTCTGGTGCGAGGTAAACGCAGTAGATCTTTTCAGGTGTGACAAAGCTCTGAACCCACTGTACGTGCGGCCCCATTTCGCTCAATACTTCGCATGACTTCTGGGCGAGCCCGCCCAACTGTTCCGCACTCAAGTCGCCCGCGCCCGGCACTTCACGCTCGATTAGGTACTTCGGCATGTTCGCTCCTGGTTGGTAGACGGATATCCGACTACTGATCGTCGTATTTGCAGCTCACACGCGGATTCCAACTTGCGAACGTGCCGTCAGGATTGTGCTTCCACACCCAGGCGTGCATGACCCAAAGCTGGAACACGTCGTTTCTGTTGAACGCGACTCCGTGGATCTCGGGGGGATCGTCTTCGCGAGCCCATTCGGTGTAGGGGATCGCGTATTCGACTGCCACCAACTTCTCGCGGCCTCCGGGGCGGGGCTCGTACAAGAGGATCTCGGGCCTCGTCTCCTCTAGTGTTCCGTCTAAAAGGCCGAAGTTGGCAAAGTGATATCCCATTCCGCCCGTTTCGGATACTTGGCAGGCGGTTGCTTGGACGTCATAGCCTTCTGACTGAGCCACCGCGAGTCGTTTGAACGGTCGGGTCACACGACGGAGCTGTCGTAGCCAGCGCCTGCGCGCCCGTCTAACGGACTGCTGTTCGTATTGACCGTCAGTGGAATGCTCCATCGTTGCCTCCATTGGCAGCGACTCTTCTGGAGCGAGGACGGTGTCTGCGCAAGCGGTGATCGCCACGAGGGCCGTGGCGAGAAGCAGTCCGGTTGTTAGGTGGGACTGTGACATGATGGCTCCTGTTTCAGATCGACAAGGACCCCTCAAGCGGCTTGCCGCCTCAGGGTGCGTCATCAAGATTGGGTCTACCCAGTCGCCCTCCGGTCGACTCCGCCTCGCCTCTCCGTCGCCACAGGTTAAAGTGTTTCGTAGCAACCTGTTCGGAGTCCCAACTTTAGTCGGCCCTGACGGTCCTTTGGGAGGACGAGCGAGCCAACGCCACCGCATTGGATTGGTGGCGCTGCTTTCCGTGGCGGGACCGCGAGGCCTCTCTCGAGAGCGGCTTGGGCATCTCCTTTGGCCCGATGCCACATCCGACAAGACCGCGCGCCGACTACTCTCTGATTCCATCTACCGGATCAACCAAGCGGTTGGGGGAGACGTAATTGGGGCCGCGGGCGAGGCGGTCAGCCTCGACATGGAGCGGCTTACCAGCGATGTAGCCGACTTTGCTGAGGCCATCAGCCACGAGCGATGGGAGCGCGCCGTCGAGTTACAACACGCTCCGTTCTTAGACGGCTTTGTGCTCCGGAGTGCACCGTTCGAACAATGGCTTGAATCAGAACGCCGAAGACTTCACCGCGACCGACAGACGGCGCTCGAAGCCTTGGCCATCGCCGCCGAGAGGATAGATCCTAAAGCCGCCACTCAATGGTGGCGGCAGCTCGCGGCCGGAGACCCCTTCAGTTCGAAAGTCGCGATCGGGCTTATGCGCGCGCTGGATGCTCAGGGAGACCGCGCCGCCGCAGTCCAGCATGCGCTGACCCATACAAGCTGGGTACGACAGGAACTTGGGTTGGAGCCCGATCCGGAGGTCGCGCAGTACGCCGAACAGCTGCGAGATGCTCGAACCAGGGCAATCGCCAGCGAGGGAGGGCCGGATCAATCCGAGATCAGGTCGTCTCCACGCGTCGCCGCCAATTCGACGAACCTAGGCACTCTTGCCGCACCCCCCGATCAGACGCGAGTGGCTCCTCGCCTGGCGAACAAGGCGGACAAACAGGGACGAGAATTTCCCTTACTCCTCGCGGTGGTTGGAATGGCTCTCGCATCTTTTGTCGGAATCGGCATTCTGTTTGTGTCGGGCCCTCCCTCCGAAATCACCGAAGCGGTTGCCTCTTCAATTGTCGTACTTCCGTTTGCCGACAACAGCCCGGACGCAGACCAAGAGTATTTTGCGGATGGAATGACTGACGAGCTGATTACTCAGCTGTCGGCGGTCGAGGGCTTAAGGGTTGTAGCGCGCACTTCCGCGTTCGCGTTCAAGGGTCGTGCGATCGACGTGCGCGAAGTCGGTCGGCAGCTGGGCGTGGGTGCGGTCCTGGAGGGGAGTGTCCGGCGGGTAGGGGACCGACTTCGTGTTTCGGCCCAATTGGTCGATGCGGGGAACGGCTTCGAGATGTGGTCCGAGACGTACGAGCGAGCGATGAATGACGTGCTCGACATCCAGGGCGACATCGCGAGCGGGATCGTGGATCGCATGACGGGCGCGGCGATGCCGGCTGTACCATTGGCAAGCCTCTCATCGGAGGATGCAGAGGCGTTTAGCCTATATCTCAGTGGGCGCTTCGAATGGCACAAGCGCTCATCAGAAGGGCTGACCCGAGCAGCCGAACTCCTAGAGGCCGCAGTCGCCAAGGCTCCCGGATTCGCACGCGCCCACGCAGGGCTTGCAGACGCCTACGCAGTACTCGGCTTCTACGACTATTTGGCGCCCAGCGATGCCTTCCCCAAAGCGAAAGCGGGTGCGCTTCGCGCCACGGAGCTGGACGCCGAACTCGCCGAGCCGCAAGCGACGCTCGGATACGCGGCACTGTACTATGACTGGGACGCGATCGAGGCTGAACGTCGCTTTCGATCAGCAATTGGCCTCAACCCAGGCTACTCCACCGGGCATCAGTGGTACGCCAATCTTCTTATGGCGTCGGCTCGATTCAGTGAGGCCGAACGAGAGATGCGGATGGCCCAGGAGTTAGATCCACTATCGCGAATCGCCAGTGCGGCACTGGGCTTCGTGCGCTACCACGCCGGTGATCACAGTCGCGCATTGAGCGAGCTGGAACGGACCCTGGCCCTTGACCCCGAGTTTGAGGTGGCCCACCTGTGGACCGGTTCGGTGCTTGAGGAGGAACGGCGGTACGCCGAGGCCGTTTCTTCGTACGAACGCGCGGTCGCATTCTCAGGCAGCGCGATTTCGAGAGCTGCGCTCGCGCGAGGATTGGCGCTGTCCGGAGATGAAGCCGGGGCGCGCGACCTGCTTACACAGCTCGAATCTGAAGCAGAGCAGGGCTACGCTCCGTCCTACGAGATTGCCAAGGTTCACGACGCGTTGGGCAATCGGCGGGCGGCACTCGTCTCTCTTCGAAAAGCGTTCGCCGAGCGTTCGCACTCCATGGTCTTCCTGGCGATCGATCCTCAACTGCGGGCTCTTCGGGCGGATCCGGAGTTCGAGGCACTGCTGGATCAGGTGCCGGTCGCCCGACTCGCTAGAGAGCGGCTGGGTTGGTAGTCCGGCTTCAGCCCGACTGCGCAGCGCCTAAAGCACACGCCACAAACCGCCCGTGATGCGATAACGAAACGTCGATCGGAAGGCGCACGCCCTCCAAGAAAGCCACCGGCACCCGTCCCTCGGGCGCAATCACAACCTCGGCAGCGCCCGTGTCGAATAACCGAGCGATCGCTTTGCCCGCGAGTTCGCGCACTTGCTCACTCGCTGCCGCAGCGGCCTCAACGACCCCGATCCTCGACCAGCTCGGGAATGTCCCTTCTCGCGTAGCCACGGCGTGCACGTACTCCACGGTCTCGTGGAGGCGTACGGTGAACCGCTCCATCTCGTGACGGACGATCGCGGTCGTCTCGTCGTACAGCTCGACGTGGAACGCGGTAGGGAAGAACGACAGTTCAGGACGCATCTTCTTCGCAACCTTGTACGCACTCTCTTTCGCCGCCCACATCTTCCAGCGCGCGATGTGAACCGATACGGCTTCCGAGAGGCGACCCTGTTCAGCCAAGGTGAACACTCGCGAATCCCATCGCGGATGGAGCGCTCCCGGCTGACTCTGCGGGTCACGCAGGTCCACCACGTCGTTACCTACTAGCAAAGTACCTCTCTTCGAGGCGGACCAAATGGTCGCCTATCTGATGCGCGAAATCACGAGACCGTCGCATGCCATTCGCCTCGGATTCCGGACGGAAGAGCTCAAAATCCACATAGAACGAATCGCCGCGTGCAGGCATGGTCGACCAGCTGTCCTGACGGTCTCCACGTAGGTAGACGCAAAGAACGTGACAGTTGGGAATCGCGTTTACGATTCTGCCGGTACCATGGGCGAGCGACTCCACTTGTATCCGCCCAGTACGGCTCCGGCCTCCCTCTGGGAAGATGATCGCGGTCTCTCCGCGAGAAACCACGTGCTCCACCTTCTTCAGGACTTCGGACACATGCTCGCGTGGGCCGCCGCGGATGATCGGAATGCACTTCGTGACCCACGCAGCCACGCGACTAAAGAAGTTGCCCGCGAAGTTGTGATACTCGGGTACGTTCCAGGGGACCCAGCGGTAGTGGAAAAGATTCCACCACGAACCACCCAATGCCCAAGTGATGATGGCCGAATCGGGCATCGTTAGATGGTTGGGACAGATCAGGATCGGTGCGTCGGTACCACCGACCAGCGCCCGGAAACGCTTTCGAACAGACTTAGCGTTCTGGATGCGGTAGCGGAACACGAAACGGAGGATGAACGCCGCCCCTAGTATCCACACGGGGGATAGGAGTCGCCCGACCTCACGTTGAATACGCAGCGCCCTCTCCGTTTCTCTCGGGAGCTCCACCGCTTCTCGCGGAAGGCGCACTGCGGCTGACGCGGGTATCAGCCGACCTTGGACTCGATCAGCTTAATCGCGTCGCCGACGGTGTTTACGCTGTCTGCGTCCTCATCCTCAACCTCGATGTCGAATGCATCCTCAAAATCGAGGATGACATCAACGAGGCGGGCCGAGTTCACTTTCAAGTCTTCAAGAATGTTCGTTTCGTCGGTTACGGCGCCCAACGCGTCTTTGTCTTTTGCGTAGGTTCCGATGATTTCGACAACTTTGTCCCGGATTTCACTGCGTTCCATAGATCTCTAACTCGACCTTCACTGGGTAAACCATTTGGGGGGCGGACCACAAAATGGCGCTAAGGGGCCCACTTACGGAAGACCAGGCAGACATTTACGTCGCCGAAGCCGAATCCGGCCTTGATAATAGTCCGGATTTCCGGCATCGCCAGCGCCTGCTGAGGAATCGAATCCGCGAAGGGTTCGATCTCGGGGTGAACATCTTCGCTATTGATCGACGGATGCACGAATCCGCGATCGAGCATTAGGACCGAAGCTACGGACTCCATTGCGCCCGCCGCGCCCAATCCGTGGCCGATCATCGACTTGGTCGAGGTGATGGCGGGGAAGTCTGCGGGGGTCCGCTGCAGGGCCGCAGCCCACGACCCGATCTCGCGTGGATCTGCTGCTGTAGCGGTGAGATGGCCATTGATCGCATCAATTTCACCCGGGTCGATCTCAGCGTCAGCGACCGCCTGGCCAATGCAGCGCCGCACGCTCTCTGGATTCGGCGCGGTCATGCTTCCGCCATTGCGGTGACCGCCACAGTTGAGCGCGCCCCCGAGGATCTCGGCGTAGATCCGAGCGCCTCTCTTCTGGGCGCTCTCAAGATTTTCGAGGTGAAGGATCCCGGCGCCACTCCCGGGCACGAAGCCCGCCGCAGTGGCGCTCATTGGACGAGAGGCGCGCTCGGGTTCGTCGTTGAACTTCCGGGAGAGCACACGCATCGAGTCGAAGCCGGCCCAGATGTAATGGCTTGAGCCCTCGCTGCCTCCACAGAGCATTCGGTCTGCGCGCCCGGCTTGAATACGGCGGAAGCCTTCCACCACCGCCTCGGCACCGGTGCTACAGGCACTCGAGTTGGACGTCACTTGATTTCCCAACGCCAGCAGACCCGAGACGCGAGCCGAGACTCCGCTGCCCATGATCTGCTCCACGATGGTGCTGCCCAGGCGGCGTACCTTCCCGGCGTCGGTCATGGGGATCAGCTTATCGCCAGCCGTATCCAATCCTCCGATTCCGGTGCCGATCACACAGCCTGCGTCCCAGTTTACGTGGTCATCCGCGTGGTCGGGACGCTCAAGGCCGGCGTCCTCCCAAGCCTCCATCGCCGCGATGCATCCGTAGCGATGGTTGGTGTTCATCGCCAAGAGCTCGTCTTCATCGAACATCTCGGCGGCGACCTCATCCGCGCCCTGAGGAACTCCGGCGACGTGGCAACCGAACTTTAGCTCCTCGAGCAACGGGATATGCCGGATCCCCGACGTGCCAGCGTGTAACGCGGCAGTGTAGGCATCCAGTCCAATTCCGTTGGGGGCAACAACGCCCAAACCCGTTACGACTACGCGGCGGCTCACTTCAGCGCACTCACTTCTTTGGGACTCCCATGCCTGAGATGGTTCCTGAGATCACGACGGTGCCGTCGTCCAGTGACATTTCCGCTTCTGACCGGATCTTCCCACGCCGGTAGAAGACTTTCGTGGCCTTGATGGTAACGCGGTCCCCCGGACTCACCAGTCCCGAGAACTCCACGTTGGCGTCGGTGAACAACGCGAGGGCGTTGTCGACCGCCTCGCGGCCTTGGTCTCGAGCGATCTGATAGATGCCGAGCCCAACCACCCCAACCTGGGCGAGACTCTCCAGCAGGATCACGCCCGGTGTGACCGGGCGCTCCGGGAAGTGCCCTCGGTAAAAGTCTGCATCCGGAGAAAAGCGGTAGTTGGCCTCGATATAGTCGTCGCTCACCTCAACGAGCTCGTCAACAAACAGGAACGGGTCCTTTTGCGGCAGAGCGGCGAGGACCTCGGCAGGGGTGAGGATGACGCCCAACGCTGCGTCGCTCATGCCTCCTCCTCCATCAAGCCGCCTCGCGAGCGCTCTGAAGGCAGCGGGTAGTCCGAGTAGTCGATGTCGAGGAACGCTCCAACCTTCGCGCGATCAATTCGGTAGATCTCGACGTCGTCGACAATGACTTTGGCATCACCAATCGCAATGGCCGAACCGGAGGCCGGTAACTCCTGATAGCGGATGATGTCTACCTCGTACCGCACCACTTTGTCGTGGGGCCGGATCTGGCCGAAAAACTCGACTTCCTTGCAGCCCAGGGCTCGACCAGTACCCATCGCACCTCTGAGCGAGCAGTACAGCCCGATGAGCTGCCAAACGGCGTCAACGCCCAGGCAGCCCGGCTGGACGGGGTCGGCCGTGAAGTGACACCCGAAAAACCAATCATCGAGGCGCACGTCCTTTTCACCGACGATCCGGCCGCGCCGTCCACTGCGCTCGATCTGGGTGACGCGGTCCAGCATGAGCATCGGCGGAGCGGGCAGTCGCAACGTGAACTCGGGGGGCGCGTCGTCGACCAGCCTCCCGTATGACATCGCCAGAATTTGTTCTTTCGAGAGTGACTCGATCTTGCAGTATTCGGCGTGCTTCACTGGGTTGTCTTGTTCATTTGGTCGTCCCGTCCATTGGTCGTTCCGTTTATTTAGCGGCACCGAACCGGTACACATGACCGGCCCATGTCAGGCCGGAGCCGACACCCACCAAAGCGATATCGTCTCCATCCTGCCACTCGTCCCACCGCATCGACACCACGCCCGGTGATCCAGCGGCGCCCGTGTTGCCGTAGTTCACTACGCTGTGGTGGTGGCGCTCGTCTGGGATCTCGCAGTGCCGGCAAACGGCCTCCAGCATGGTGAGGTTGGCTTGATGCCCCACGAAGTGCAGCGTGCGCCCAGGCTGCTCGTACTCCTTCTGGAGTGCCTTCAGTACGCGAATAGTTTTCTTGATCGCGAACATCTGGACCGTGCGTCCTTCCTGGGTGAAGTGGTCGTTGTGGGCGATCGTGACCTTGTCGTAGCCGGCAGGGCTGGATTCGAGCGAGTTGCCAATGATCTCGATTCGCGAAGGGACCTTGGTCGAGACGATCGCAGCCGTGGTACCGTCTCCCCACAACACCGCTGCGGATCGGTCAGAATAGTCTACGGCCGTCGTCACGGTTTCGGGCGTCACCAGCAGAACGAACTCCGGCAGCGCTTCCGGACGCATCATGGAAAGTGTGTACATCCCGCTGTGGAAGCTGGTGCAGGCGGAGTTGATGTCGAAGGACGGCACCTCCATACCCAGAGCTTCCGCGATCGGGCAGGCGTCGGCAGGCGACATAAATTCCGGATTGCAGCCGCCGGCGATTACCATCCCGATATCGCCGGCCTCTAGCCCCGCGCGCTGCAGCGCCATCTCGGCAGCGAGCTTGCCTGTCTCGGCATGGGTGTACATCGCGGCCTCAGGCGCCTTCGTAAGGTCGCGATTTTTGGTTTCCTTGATGTAATCCAGCGAGAGCACGGTCCGTCGACTCAGAATGCCTGTGCGCTCCTCGATCCACTCTGCGTTCGTGCCGATGTCGAGATCGGTCAGGAACTGATTGGTGATCTCGTTTTCGGGGTGGAAGTGGCCGAGGCCATGTAAGTACATGCTCATCGTGAGAGTCCCGACACGGCCTCGCCTCCGTCCACGCGAATGATCTCGCCGTTGATCCAGGCGGCCTCAGGCAAGGACAGAAGGTAGATCACGTCGGCGACATCCTCGGGAGTCGTGAGTCGGCCAAATGGGTTTCGGATTCGACCATGGGCTTTGAGGTGGTCGCTACCAGGAATCATCCGTAACGCGGGCGTATCGGTTACCCCAGCCTGGATCACATTGGACCGGATCCCGAGATGGGCCATCTCGACCGCGATGGACCTAGAAACCGACTCCAGCGCAACCTTGGCCGCAGCCACTGCGGCGTAGCCCTTCCACGCGATTTGGTTCCCCTCACTTGTGAGCCCGAAGACGCGCGCATCGGCCCCGAAGAGCCCGCGAGAGTGTAAACTCTGCGTCCACCCTAGGAGGCTCGTGCCCATCGAATGGACTGTGCGGGCCATGTCCTCTTCATCGATGAAACGGTCCGCCGAGTATTTGGGCGCGCTGGCGATACCACGCAGTCCGTCGACACCCTCAGCAAACAGTTCGTTGGCAGATTCCGCGAGCTCTTCTGGCGCCGCCCCCGTTGTTTCTGCCAGACGCTCCAGAGCGCTGTTGTCTGACGGAGCCTCCGGGCCGACCAACTTCAGGTTGCCAAAGGCGATGGAGTGGAGCAGGACGCGTACTCGGCCCTTAGCCCCCAGCTGTTCGGCGAGCGCGTCGAGAATGCCGTCCCTCTTGTCGGCGTCGAGGGCGTCTTCGTTGAACGAGACGAAGCCAACCCCCCGGGCACGGATAACCTCGAACTCGGGCTCGATCCGCTTCATCGCACCCCGTCGATCTCGGTGCACTACGCAGACGCTGTAGCCCTTTGCAGACAGCTTGTGTGCGGTCGCGAGACCGAATCCACTCGAACCGCCGAGGATCAAAGCCCACTCATTTGCCTGCGCGTCGGTCGCCATCGACTCGCGTCATTCCTGATTTTGGACTTGTGGTTCGGGGCGGTCCCGAATCCTGGGTACGGCCAGCGCCTTCAAGGGCCGTCAGAGCCTGGAAGGATACCGAAAGGAATGTTTTTCGGCCATCCATCGCCTGATGGGACCCGCTGGGTTGGTGACCTCGGATTCTCGATAGCCAACGGATTCCGCTCTTTGGCTGTCAAACAAATAGAAGGGGACCTCCGCCCGCGCTTGGGAACACCTAGGTTAGGGCACCCTATTACTGACAAGCCGACTCCTCGTAGCTCCATTCGAAGACCGTGAACTCACGCCTCACCACCTTTCTTGCAGAACTCAAGCGGCGGCACGTGTTTCGCGCCGTCGCGGTGTACGCCGCGGTCGCTTTTGTCGTCCTGCAGGCAGGAGAGATCATCTTGCCGGCGTTCGAGGCGCCCGTCTGGATACTGCAGCTTCTTGTGGTGCTCGCGGCGGTCGGCTTCCCGCTGGTGGTAATCGTCGCCTGGGTCTATGCCCTGACACCACGCGGCCTGGAGCGCACCGACGCCCTGGACGCCGAAGCGGGTTTAGAGATCGACCGTTCCGTGCTTCCGCCGGTAGCGCTCGCCGTGACTTCGTTGGTCGTGCTCGGAGTGGCCGGCCTGTGGTTTGTGCGGCAGCCCGAAGTCGGCGCAGCCCAAGCGCCGGCACTGAGTACAGCTTCCTTCGCCGCAGACGTAAGCGAGGCCATCACGTCGCTGGCCGTGCTGCCACTCGATGACTTCTCGGATAGCCAGGAAGCCGACTACTTCGCCGCGAGCATGCACGAGGCCCTAATCGCCCGACTGAGTCAGCTTAACTCTCTGCGGGTTGTGTCGAGGACATCGGTCAACCAATACGCGGACACGGAAAAGTCGACGCCACAGATCGGCGCGGAGCTTGGCGTCCAGGGAATCGTCGAGGGTTCCGTCACGCGGGTGGACGGGCGCGTCCGAATCACCGTTCAGCTCATCCACGCATCGTCCGACACCCACCTGTGGGCAAACAGCTACGATCGCGACATGAGCGACGTGCTGGCCCTCCAAGCGGAGGTGGCGAACGAAGTCGCGCAGGCGATTCAGGGAGAGGTAGAGGCCTCAGTTCAGCAGATGGCCACGGGCCCGGTAAACCCCGAAGCACATGACGCCTTTATGCGAGGGCAGTACCAACGAAACGTGGGAACGCCAGAAGCGCTTCAAGCTGCAGAAGAAGATTTCGCCGAAGCGGTACGGATCGACTCCACATTCGCACCTGCCCTAGCGGGCCTGGCTGGGACGCGCTTCCTCATGGGTCTACACGATGAGAACGCATCACCGGAAAGGCTCGTAGAGGTGCGCGAAGGGGCGGTGCGGGCGCTGGCGCTGGACGGGTCCTCTGATGAGGCACTCGCGGTCCTAATCGCCGTTGACGAACGCCTAGCAGGGCTAGGTGACGACCTCCCATTGGTTTTCAACAACGAGGATCTGCGGATCGTCTTCGATGCAGAGTCGTCTGCCGACTCTCTCGAGAAGGAGTACCTCAGACGTTTTACTGACTTTGGTAGAGCAACTCAGGTGGTGATGATCCAAGGGGAGCCCGACGACGCGAACCACGGGCACTCCTGGCAGTGGCGTGTCGGCGCAGCTCAAAAGCTCTTGGAAGACGGGAAGTACGAAGAAGGACGCGCGTTGCTGCAAGGCGTCGTTTCCTCGACTCCGGATCTCGTGGCTGGATGGGACGCCCTCGAGCGGTCTTACTCGCTTCGAGGGGATTTCGACATGGCGGTTGAAACACGGAAAGATCGGGTCCGCGAGACCTCCGCGAACCAAGAGGACGCCGAAGCCGCGATCCAGGAAATCGAAGCGGCCATCCGCACGGATGGGCAAGAAGGGTATTGGAAGTGGATCCGAGACGATCACCAGAATCGTCGAGCTCGCGGGGAGTACGCTTCGGACATCGAGTACGCAGCTGCCTGCGTCGCACTCGGTGAACATGAGGACGCCTTGGCGTCTCTCGAGACCGGCCTCGCGAACCGTGACCGAGGGCTCATCACTCTACGCTCGGATCCCGTGTGGGACCCGCTGCGCAAAGAGCCCCGGTTCAAGGCCATTCTCGAGCAATTACGCCGCCGCGGTCCTCGGGATGGTAGGCCGGCC
Organism: Phascolosoma agassizii; assembly: GCA_035593235.1. Lineage (NCBI taxonomy): Eukaryota > Metazoa > Annelida > Sipuncula > Phascolosomatiformes > Phascolosomatidae > Phascolosoma > Phascolosoma agassizii. Next base: position 16,252 of record JAVJHY012009818.1, read on the forward strand.
GTGCCTCCCAGGAGTCCTAGGGGCAGGAGCTAGGCATTACCGCGTGGCGGGAGGGCCCGGGAAGCCCAACTGATATGCCTGCACCAGAGGCGGCACAAATGTCGAAAGGAACTCTGGGTTTTATTCTGGTGGCATGCGTAGGTCTCGCGTGCGTGGGTGCGGAGCAGCGCAGCGATACTCGACCGTCCGGTACGGCCTGGGAAATCTCCCCGACGCCCTCCACTAGCATTGGTGGCAGTGAGACCAATTCTCAGGCCCAGCTCCATCTGGTCAACGACGCGGCCCGGCTCACCGACGGAAGGATAGTGATTGCAGAAGGCGTGCTTGAGTCACGTGTTTCAGTCTTCGCTCCTGACGGACGCTTCCTCTCGTCAATCGGAAGTCATGGCGAGGGTCCAGGGGAGTATCAGTGGGTGACCAACCTTGAGCTATTGGCTGGTGACTCGCTTTTTATGTTCGATGCGCTCCTACAGCGAATAACATTGTTTCCCCCGGAAGACGGGAGGCCCCGCACCATTCTCATGACAGAGTCCGCAACCGCCGCAGGCCGTACTTTCCATACTGTGGCGCCTTTGGCTGGAGGACAGGCCTGGGTGGCGCGAGGACAACCGCACATGCGGCCGGGACAGCCCGGCCGAATCGAACGAGACACGATCAGTCTCACCCTACTTGATGGTCAAGTTGAGAGCTCTCGGCTGATATCCCAGTTGCCGGATCAGATGTTTACAACAACTGAGGTTGCGGGAAGCCGTGGTTTTGGTCGTCCGGCGTTCACTCCGGATGTGATTTATGGTGTTTGGGAGCGATGCGTGTTCTTCGGAACTGCGGATACCCCCCGCATCGAGGTCGTTGATATGGCGGGGAACGATGTTACCTCATTCGCTGGACCGGGCGAACTTAGAGCCGTTACCGAAGGGAACCTAACGATCCGCCGCGACGCATTCGATGAGATGTTTTCAAGCTCGGAGGAAGTCGCGCTCGCGGTTGCTCAGTTCGAGCGCCAACCTCGGACTGAGTCACTCCCGTACTACGATGCGGTCGTACTAGACCAGTGGGGGAACTTGTGGCTTCAGGAGTACCAGCCGCCATGGGGTGTTGGAACCCGCTGGTACGTGCTTTCACAGAACGCCAGGTTGCTTGCGACGGTAGAAATGCCAAAACCTCTGACCGTTTATTCGATTACTGCACACGGAGTGCTCGGCCAGTCTAAGGATGAGTTCGGAATTGAGAGGGTCGAACTATTCCCCTTCGTGGAGACGCCGCCCTCGTTCGCGGAACCGCTCCGACCTTGTGTCCAAGAATAGACTGGCCGCGGTTCAAGGGCATTCTCGCGAGTAATACCGCCGCACTCCTCTGGACGGTGGGCCGGCAGTGCCGCCCAGGAGCCCAAGCGGCAGGAACCAGGCGTTACCGCGTGGCGGGTGCTGACTCATTGGGGAAGGGGAACCAGCGCAGGCGTTCGAACTCTTCGTCTGAAGCTCCGATGACTCGGCCCGGACCGGTTCCGGGCGTGGCCTCAGCCAAAATTCGGCGGGCCTCCTCTAGGTAGACGGGAAGGCGCTCCTCTGGCTCCGTATGGCGGTGTTGCGGATAGAGGAAGCCCTCGGCAGTGAGTTGGACCTCGTCCAGGCTCAGCGGGGGCTCGGCTTGATTGTTCGTATGCCGCCACAAGCCGCTCCCCAGCTCGAAGTCGTACTGGTCCAAGATCCGCCACCCTTCGCGCGCCACCAAATCGACGCCGTCGAGAATGAACCGGAAGGTCTCTTCGGATATGAAGTAGTTGAAGTTGACCCTGATCCACCCCGGCTTGATGCCCTCGCAACCGCGGCCGATTTCCTCGTAGAAACCGCGAGCCGTATCCGCGTCGATCCCTAGAAGGCGATGCCCGTAGGGACCCGCGCACGCACAGCCGCCTCGGGCCTGAATGCCCAGTAGGTCGTTGAGAAGCGAGACAACCAATGAGTGGTGGAGGTACCGCCCTTCGTGGCGGACAACGAACGAGACGATCGATAGTCGTTCGGCATCTTGGCTACCGAGGATCTCGATGTTGGGATTCTTGTTCCAATATTCGATCGCACGGAGGATAAACGACTCCTCGTGCTTGCGGATCGTCTCGACCCCGACCGTCTCCTTGATCAGGAATACCAACCCGGCCCGGATCGACCCGACGATGTCTGGCGTACCTGCCTCTTCGCGCTGCTCCGGATCGGACAGGTAGGCGTGACTCTCGGGCCCTACCCAAGAGACGGATCCGCCTCCAGAGACGACCGGAACGCGGTTGTTGAGTAGCTCTTTGCGCACGACGAGAACGCCTGGTGTTCCGGGGCCCCCGGGGAGTTTGTGGGGCGAGATGAATACCGCGTCTTTGTAGGCCAACGCGGTGTCTTCCCCATCTCCTTCTTCTACGTCCCCTTTGGGCGACATGTCGATGTCGATGTAGGGTGCCGCCGCGGCGAAGTCCCAGAACGACAGCGCCCCGAATCGGTGGAGTAGGACGGCGGTGTCGTGGATGTTGGAGACGATGCCCGTCACGTTCGACGCTGCTGAGAAGCTGCCGATCTTGAGTGGGCGGTCTGCGAAGCGCTCCAACTCTTCCTCGAGGTGCTCCAAGTCGATGCCGCCCTCCGGGCTCTCCCGAATTTCGATCACATCGGCGATCGACTCGCGCCAAGGCAGTTCGTTCGAGTGATGTTCATAGGGGCCAACGAACACTACCGGACGTTCTTCGGCAGGAATGCATTCCAACAAGCCATATTTCGCATCCAAGTCATTGGGGATACGCAAGTTCAGCAGCCCCACCAGCCGGTCGATTACGCCCGTGGCACCTGTGCCGCAGAAGATGACGGCGTGGTCTGTCTTGTTGGCGCCTGTGCACCTCCGGATGATCTCACGAGCGTCCTCACGGAAGCGCGTGGTTTGCAGACCGGTACCCGAACTTTCCGTGTGCGTGTTCGCATAGAGAGGAAGGACAGCCTCACGGATCAGATCTTCGACGAAGCTTACGGACCGGCCCGACGCTGTGTAGTCCGCGTAGGTAACACGCCGCACACCAAACGGGCCATGCACCGCCTCGTCGCAACCAATGACGGAGCGGCGAAGCATCTTGAGAAGATTGTCGGAGTGACTCATGGCCTAAACGTACCCCAAAGACCTGCTTTCCGGCGGGCCAGCGCCCTCCACGTAACTCACTAGAACTTATTCGGCCCATCCGGGAGAAAGTCGATCGATTTGTGGGTCCCGTCGCAGAAGGGCTTGTTGCTTGACTGTCCACAACGACACAGGAAAAGGGCCTTGCCGGGCCTGGAATCCAGCTCGTTGCCGGCGCCATCGACCATGCTGCACTCGCCTTCGACCTTAAGCGGACCGTTGTGGAGGACCGACACCTTCATTTCCGACATGTACTGCGCTCCCGGGTGACTTCGATCATTGGGGGCCGACCCCGTGGGATCGACTCAAGGAGCCGACAGTGGGTGGGGCCGCCCTCCTGAGCAAGGTGTGGCACTTCGACGGACAGGCATGCTTGGGTTGAATTCCCAGCGGGGGTAGATTTCCGGCCATGAGTATGTGGAAACGCAGGGTGACACCCACGGTAGACGTTGGCGGCGTCTTGGTCGGAAGCGACCAGGCCATCGTCGTCCAGTCGATGACCAACACCGATACAGCCGATGCAGACGCGACCGTCGAGCAGGTCCGGCAGCTTTGGGCCGCCGGCTCTGAGTTGGTGCGCGTCACAGTCAACAACAAGCTTGCCGCCGCCAAGGTGGCCGAGATCGTCGCCCGGCTCCACGACATGGGCATCGATGTCCCCATCGTCGGCGACTTTCACTACAACGGCCACATCCTTCTGACCGAGTACCCCGAGTGTGCGCGGGCTCTCGCGAAGTACCGGATTAACCCCGGAAATGTCGGCACCAGCCGACGAGACGAGAACTTCACCCGGATCGTCGAGATTGCGCTCGACAACAACAAGCCCGTGCGTATCGGGGTGAACTGGGGTTCACTCGACCAACGGCTCCTTACGGAAATGATGGACGAGAATGCCAAGGCGTCGACTCCGAAGGGCGCCGGTCAGGTGCTTCGCGACGCAATGGTGGAAAGCGCACTGCGCTCTGCTAGCCTCGCCGAAGAGGTGGGGCTGGGTCACGACCGCATTCTCATTTCGGCGAAGGTGTCGAACGTCCCCGAATTGATTGCCGTTTACCGTCAGCTCGCCGGCGTTTGCGACTACCCGCTTCACTTGGGCCTGACCGAAGCGGGGATGGGCATGAAGGGGATGGTGTCGACTGCCGCCGCCTTAGGGACGCTGATGACAGAGGGGATCGGAGACACGATTCGCGTGTCGTTGACTCCGCGCCCTGGAGGCGATCGATCCGAAGAGGTGCGCGTTGCCCAACAGATCTTGCAGTCGCTGGGGATTCGCAGCTTTGAGCCGCAGGTAACGGCATGCCCGGGGTGCGGGCGCACGACGAGCACGTTCTTCCAGGAGATGGCAGAACAGATCCAAAGCTACATCCGCGAGCAGATGCCCGAGTGGCGCAAGCATTACCCCGGGGTCGAGGAGCTCGATGTTGCGGTGATGGGTTGCGTAGTCAACGGTCCTGGCGAGTCCAAGCACGCCAACCTGGGGATCTCGCTGCCAGGGACATTCGAAGATCCGGTCGCACCCGTGTACGTCGACGGCGAGCACTTCACGACACTGAAGGGCGACGGTCTCGTGGATGAGTTCATCGGAATCCTCGACGGATACATCGACAGAGTGTGGGGCGGAGTCGAGGTAGGGACGGCGGGGTCTGAGTAGCAGGTGACGGGGCGGATCGGGGTCCTAGCGGCGGTAGTGTTGGCCAGTACTTCCGCCTGTACCGTCGAGCCCCCCGCGGCTGAGCTATCGTTCGACCAAGCGTTTCGCGAAGTCGGTCGCATCCAGCTCGAGGAAAGTCCCGATGATCCCATTGTGGCGATCACTGATCTACATCCCCTCGATGACGGGGGCTTTGCAGTTGCCGACGGCCCGGCCTCGCGGATTCGGCTCTTCAACGCAGACGGCTCGATCCGCGCGACGTTCGGACGTGAGGGGGATGGGCCCGGTGAATTGAAGCAGCCGACCGGAGTTGTGGTCGACGAGACCGGGACCTTGTTTGTCGTCGAGCGCGACAGCCCGCGGCTCAGTGTGTTCGACGTGAACGGCTTCGTCGACTCATGGTCGGTGCCCGGCGCCTATGGATCCCAAGTGGACGTGGTAGACGACGGGCTTCTGCTCGGCGTGGGCACGCGGGCGGAGCGCTTTGCGCTCGTGTCTCGTTCCGGAGAGCTCCGTACGCTGTTTGCCCCTCGGCCGGCCTCGGTCGCATCGACGCCCTACTGGGTCTTCCTCGTAAAGGACCGTGCGGTTCGGCTCGGGGACCAGATCCTGGTGAACACGAGCTTCTTTCCGACGATCCGCACGTTCACTTCGGACGGTGAAGAGACCGGCAGCTTCGACGTGACGTCCAGCGGGTGGTCACCGCCCACCGCCCCCGAAGAGTCTTGGTTCGAAGGCCAAAGAAACGACGCCAGCATCGCGGCTTGGATGACTTCGTTTACGATGATCACCGGCCTAGCGACGGTTGGCGACTCAATTTTCGTGGTCCAAGGCGGAGGGTACGATCCCCAGCCCGACGATATGACGCGGGAGTACAATGCGGAGATTGCTGTCTTTTCCGGTCAGGGGACGAAGCTCGCCGAGAACCTGGTACTCACGCAGCCCATTCTGGCGGGCGGTGATCGCCTGTACGTGCTAGTAGACCAACCGCCCGCAGCATGGACTTTGGGCGTGTTCGAATGGATCGGCGGAAGCGAGGCAAACTGACGTGCAATGCCGCCGCCTCGCGGCTCATCCACACATTGACGCTCGGAAACCGCTCGCCCTAGCTTCTCTTGCCCCCTCTGCCGACTCTTGCCACTGCGGCAGAAACGCGACGTAGGCCATGGCGTGGCAACGCTTTCGGTCGACTGAAGCATCCCACAGCCGGAACTTCCCCGTTCCTCGGATGTCTGACATGCACATCAGGCCTTACGCCGGGAGCCTGCGTTGAGCACCTCACGTACCACGCTGTCGATCGTTACTGTCGTCCTCCTCTTGGGCGTGATGACAGCGGCCGGGTACTGGCGAACGCAGGCGAACGCCCCCTCCGACGAGGGCGCCGCTGGAGCCCCAGACGGTCAGGTCTCTGAGGGCGACGGGCCCCAGACCACGGCGACCCAACAGTTCTCGACCGCCACGGCCACTCCGGTGGTCGGTGCCGAGGTGGTCGTCGATACGCTCTGGATTACGGTGGCGGCGGACGGGCGAGCTGCTGCGATCCGAGAGGCCATCGTTACGGCTCAGGTCGAAGGGCAAATCACCGCGCTGCAGGTCCGCGAGAACAGCTCCGTAGGTCGGGGAACCGTGGTCGTCCAAATCGATTCCGCGACGTATGCGCTGGAAGTCAGGAGTCAGCAAGCTCAGCTCCTTACGGCTGAAGCAGACTACCAGACGCTGACGGTGTTCGACGCCGAGACGGTCATGGATCCCGAGGTGCTGGCAACGCGCGACAAGATGGCCCGCGCCCGCAGCGGGCTCGACCAGGGGGAGGCGAGGTTGGCAACGGCCCAGTTAGATCTGGACCGCTCTCGGGTGAAGGCACCGTTCGCAGGCCGAGTCGCGAACGTGGAGGTCGTGGTTGGCCAATACGTGCGGGTAGGAGACCCCCTCCTCACGATCGTGGCCCTGAATCCCATCAAAGTCGAAGCGAATGTCTTGGAGAAGGATCTGGGCCTCCTGACCGAAGGGCGCCGAGCGTCGGTCGACTTCGCGGCGCTCCCGGGACAGAGCTACGAGGCGCGCATCGAGACGATCAACCCCATCGTGGACCCGGAAACGGGCGCCGCTCGGGTTACGCTGCATGTAAACAACCGCGACGGAAGCATTCGACCGGGGATGTACGCCCGTGTGACGTTGGAAGCCGAGGCGATCCCCGATCGTACCCTCGTACCGCGCAGCGCAATCCTCGAACGCGGTGACGGTCGCCGGCGAACCATGCTGTTCGTATATGGCCCGGATGGCGATGTAGGCCGTGCCGAGTGGCGGTACGTCACGACGGGGCGCGAAAACGAAACGCTCGTCGAGATTCTTGAGAACTCAGAGACCTCGATGGTTGAGACCGGGGAGGTGGTGTTGGTTGACGGCCACCAGTACCTGATTCACGACGCTCTGGTTCGGACTGTGGAGGCGCTGGCACCGGGTGAGGGGAGGCCAGGCCGATGAGGCCAGCCACCTGGGTGTGGATGCTCGCGATCGGCATATTATGCCTTGTGCCTGAAACGCTCGTCGGGCAGACGGAGCGATCCGACCTGACGTTGGGCGAAGCGCTAGACCTAGCCGCCGCGCATAATCCAGCCTACCAACGGGCGATCAACGACATGTCTTTGGCCGGTCCCAGGGGACGCCGGGCCTGGGGGTCGTTCCTGCCCAGCCTCGACATATCTGGGAATACGAACTACGGCTTCAACGAGCTATCCGTCGGGGAGGACGACTTCGGAAACCCGATCCCTAATCCGCAGGTGCAGCGCATCTGGAACTCGCAATCAAGTCAAGGATTTCAATTCGGTCTTCAGCTGTTTGAAGGTGGGCGCCGGTTCTACGGACTGGACCAGGCCCGGGCTCAGGCGGACGCGACCACATGGGCTGCTCGGGCCGCCTTGGCCGTCGCGGAAGGGGAGATCAAGCGCCAATTCCTGCAAGCGCAGCTTTCCGATGAATTCTTCGAGTTGGAAGACGAACTCATGCGAGCTCGGCAGAACGATCTCACGGCTACGCAGCGCCTGTTCGAGATCGCGGCCAGTTCGCAATCCGACGTGTTGGGAGCCGAGTTCGAGGTGCAGCGCCAGGAGCGGCAACGGGAGACTCAAGCAGCAGAGCGCGCCAAGGCGATGGTGGCGCTGCGCGCTGCGATAGGGGCACCGGAACTCGAGGTGACGGGCGTGACAGCGGACCCTCTTGAGCCGTTCGATCCCAACCGGCTGCCACTCGGAAAGCTCGTTGAACGCGCGTTGGTGAACCGCCCCGAGGTCCATCAACAAAACGCCGACGTGGACGCCGCCCACGCCTCGCTCAGGATGGCACGCTCTGCGCGCTGGCCCACGATTTCGCTGAACGGTGGATACAATCGAGCGGCTCGCGGCGTAGATCGAGATTTTCTATTCGACTTCAATCCCAACGCGTCGAAGTTCGGCAGCCTGAGCCTCTCGGTGAGCGTGCCCCTGTTCCAACGCTTCGAGACAAGCGCTCAAATCGCCGAGGCCGAGGTGGCGCGGGACAATGCGAGCGAAACGCTGCGCGAGTTGCGCCTGAATACCGAACGCGACGTTCGGCAGGCCGTAATTGATCTGGAGAGTCGTTTCAGGGCTCTGGAGTTGAGTGCCGCAGAGCGAGACCTGGCTGAACGCCGCTTGGGGTTGGTCCGAGAGGAGTACCGTCTGGCCGTAAAAGGCTTCACCGAGCTACAGGACGCGATCCGCACGGAGGGTAGTGCTCGGCGGTCTGAAATCCAGGCCCGCTACGACTACATGACCGCGCTCATCTCGCTCGAAGAGCGCATCGGCGGTCCCGTCGCCCCCAACGAGCCCAACTAGCGTGTCGCTGCCCCGCGGCTCCACTCGCCGCCCTGTAGCCGTATCGATGGCGTTTCTGGCCATCCTGCTCCTCGGCCTGATCTCCTTCTTCAGGCTTCCCATCGACCTCCTGCCGGACGTCAGCTACCCCCGGCTCGTCGTGTATACCTCGTACCCGGACGTCGCGCCGGCGGAGGTCGAGCGGCTCGTAACCGAGCAGGTCGAATCGCAGTCCGCCGCCGTGGTGGGGGTGGAAGAGGTGAGTTCGAGTTCACGAGAGGGCGTGAGCTTGGTGACACTGCGCTTTGCGTGGGGCACCGACATGGATTTCGCGATGCTCAACCTTCGCGAACGGTTAGACAACCTCCGGGAGTCGCTGCCGCAAACGGCCACCCGCCCTCGAATTCTGCGGGTCGATCCCGAGTCCGAGCCCATCATGGTCATCTCCGTGGCGGGCGGCGAGGACCTGTGGCGGACTAAGGAAATCGCCGAGACGGTATTCCGTCGCCGGCTCGAACAGCTCGATGGTGTTGCCGAAGCCGCCGTGACGGGGGGACTCGACCGCGAGGTACAGGTGGAGGTCGATCCCGAACAGCTGGAGGCGTATGGCGTGCCCATCGAGGACGTGGGTCAGGCTTTGGCGGCGGCAAACGTCACGGCCCCCGGCGGTACGATTCTGCAGGGTCGCTACCGCTACCCCGTGCGCACGTTAGGGGAGTTCGAGACGGTCGAGGAGATGGCCGACGTGGTCGTGGCCCGCCAACCGATCTACGCCAACCCCGGAGACAGTCAGCCGATTGATTCCCGGCTCATCCGCCTTCGCGATGTGGGGGATGTGATCGACGGGTTTAAGGAGCGCGAGTCCGTCGCGCGCTACGCGGGAACCGAGGCCGTCGGGATCCTGGTGTTCAAGGAGTCGGGCGCGAATACGGTTCGCGTGGCAGAGCAGGTGTCCGAGACGATGGACTTGTTGAGCGCTGAATACACGGACTTCCAGCTCGACATCGCCTCGAGTCAAGCGAGTTTCATTGCCGAGTCGATCTCGAACGTCGTCAGTGCTTTGGTGTTCGGCGGAGTGCTTGCCTTCCTCGTCCTCTTCTTCTTTCTGCGCGACCCGCGGTATCCGATTGGCATCGCCCTGGCCATCCCAATCTCCGTGATCGCCACGTTCGGTCTTATGGAGGCGTTCGACGTCTCGTTGAACATCATGAGTCTGGGCGGGTTGGCGCTGGGAGTCGGGATGTTGGTCGACAACTCCATCGTGGTACTCGAGAACATCTTCAGGCACCGAGAGATGGGCGCGGGACCATTGGAGTCTGCCGCGAGGGGCGCGGAAGAGGTGCAAGGGGCGATCACGGCATCCACCCTGACCACGGTTTCGGTGTTCGGGCCCATCATCTACGTCGAAGGTGTTGCGGGCGAGCTCTTCGGTGATTTGTCGCTTGCTGTGACGTTTTCGCTGATGGCGAGTCTTCTTGTTGCGTTGACGTTATTGCCCACGTTCGCCGCGCGTTTCAGCGGCGGGAAGGTCACCGAACTGCTGCCGGAAGAAGAGCACGTGCCGCCCACTGGACGCGTGGGCCGGACGGTCGATCGGGCAACGTCATGGGTCCAGCGTAAGATATATGGAAGTATGCTACTTATGCGTGATCTTTTCATGTTTTGGATGAAGGGCATAGGAGCGGTCTTGCGCCCTCTCAGCGCACCGGCATTCGCCATATTCGACAAAGGATTTGCCGCCTTTGCCGCACGCTATCACCGCACCTTGGAGTGGGCGCTAGACCATCGGCCCACCGTGGTGCTTGGTGCCGGGGTGACCCTCGCCCTTACCCTGGTCGTGGCGCTGTTCCTTCCTCGTGATTTGCTGCCCGCCGTCGACCAGGGAGCCTTTGACGTTCGACTCGCCCTCGAGGAGGGGACCAGTCTAGAGACGACTCTCTCGGCCGCGTCGCGCATCGAGCAGGCGCTGCTGGCCGACGAGGACGTGGAGGTCGTATTCAGCCGGATCGGTCGGGACGTCCGGAGTTACGCCGAAAGCGAAGAGGCATCGGGCCTCCACACCGCTTCGTTCCAAGTCCGCCTGGCTCCGACCGCATCGACGGAAGTAGTGATGGACCGCCTGCGACCGTTCACCAATGAGTTCCCTGTGGGTGCCGTAACGTTCAAGACGGGCCAAGCCACCGCTCTGGGCCGGATGCTCGGCGGCGTAGACGCCGATATTGCCGTACGAATTCGCGCCGAGAACCTCGACCTCGCCTACGCACAGGCGTTGGAGGTCGAGCGTCGCCTGGGTGAATTGGAAACGGTGGGCAACGTGCGCATCGCCCGCGAACTGGGTGTGCCGCAGGTCCAGATTGAGATTCGGCGCGACCAGGCGGCCAGGTACGGCATTGAGCCGATGCTTATCGCCCAGACCCTCGAACGGGCGAACCGCGGAGACTTTGCCACGGAGTTCGTTGACTTCGACCGGAAGATCGATGTGGTCGTGCGGTTGCCTGACGCCTTGCGCTATTCAATGGCGAGCTTTGACCAGCTCCGTGTACAGGGTATCCCGATCCGCGAACTCATCCACATTCGCGAAGCCGTCGCGCCGTCTCAGATTGAGCGTGAGGACCAGGGTCGTGTCACGATCGTGCACGCCGATGTGATCAGCGGGGGACTGGGAGCCACGGTCAGCGCAGTACAAAGTGCGCTCTCGACACTCCCGCGTGAACGGGGCATGCGGGTCGAGGTTGGCGGAGAGAACGAGGAAATGCGTCGCTCGTTCCGTGACCTGACGTTCGCGTTCGGACTCGCCTTGCTACTGGTCTACATGATCCTCGCGGCGCAGTTCGAATCGTTTGTCCAGCCGTTGACGATCCTCACTGCGGTGCCTCTAGCCCTCGTTGGCGCCGTGTTCGCGTTGGCGTTGCTCGGCCAAGGCCTCAACACGATGAGTCTGATCGGGGTGGTGATCCTCATCGGAATTGTGGTCAACGATGCAATCGTAAAAGTCGACTTCATCAACCAGGCGCGAGCCCGTGGAGCCGGGCTCCGGGCGGCTATTCTCGAGGCTGGCGACGTACGACTGCGCCCCATTGTGATGACCACCGTGACCACGGTTCTGGGGTTGACGCCCATGGCGTTGGGGATCGGTAGCGGCGCGGATCTGCGTGCCCCTCTGGCTATTGCCGTCATTGGGGGACTCTTGGTGGCAACGGTGCTGACGTTGGTCGTCGTGCCCGTCGTTTACTCTTTGTTGGTGGGCGGCCGCGATGGTGAAGTCCGATCAGCGGGGGAGGCTGCCGCATGATCAAGCTCAGCGTCAGCCGGCCGGTGGCCGTGACCATGGTCTACCTGTCCGTCGCCCTTCTCGGGATCGTCTCATGGCAGAACATCCCGATCGAGCTGTATCCAGACACCCAGTTACCCCGGCTGTCCGTGACAGCAACCTGGCGGGGCGCGTCACCGGAGACCGTGGAGGCGTTCCTTACATCGCCCATCGAATCCGAGATTCAACAGGTACGTGGCGTTGAAAAGGTGACATCGGAGTCGAGTGAGCGGATGGGTCGCGGCATGGCTGACATCGATGTCGACTTCAGCCGAGATGTGGACATGGACTTCGCCCGCCTCGAGTTGGCGGAGCGTCTGGCGACCCTACAGGATGACCTTCCGCCGACCATCGATCCCATCCAGGTACAGCCGTACACTCCTCCGGAGTTCTCCGATCAGAACCGGCCGTTCCTTCAGTACACATTCACGGGACCGTACGCCCTCGAGGCACTGCGCGACTACCTGGACGAAGACGTTGTTCCCGCGATCTCCCAGGTCGAGGGCGTGGCCCTCGTGCGAGTATCAGGAGGAAGGCAGCGCCTTATCGAGATCGAAGTTGATCGCGACCGCGCGGCCGCCTTGGACTTGGACCCGCGCACCATCGCCAACCGGATTGAGAGCCTCGACCTCGTACGCGATGCGGGGGCGATCCGGGACGGGTCACGAGAATGGACCATCACCATCTTGAACCGCCCTGGATCTGTCCAAGAGCTTAGGCAGGCCATTCTGTTGGCTGGTGATGGGCAGCTCGTGCGGGTGGAGGACGTGGCGTTTGTGCGCGATGGCTTCGAGCAGGCGCTGTCCCACTACCGCATCGACGGAGCGCCCGCCGTCTCGTTCGCCCTGACGAAGGAGCTGGGAGCAAACACCGTCCGCGTCGCGGACCGTGTAAAGGCTGCCGTAGCAGGCCTGGAGGGGCAGTCGTTGACCGGGATGCGCTTTATCCTGGATAACGACCAGAGTAAGGAAATCCGGGCCCAGCTCTCGGACTTGCAAACCCGCGCCCTCGCGTCGGCCGCCGTGATCTTTCTGGTGCTCTTGATCTTCTTGCGATCGTTGCGCAGCACAGCGGTCATCTTCGCGACGATCGCTTTTTCGATCCTGATGGCCCTCAACCTGATCTACTTCGGGGGATACACGCTTAACCTCCTCACACTGATGGGGCTGGCGTTGGGGTTCGGACTGATCGTCGACAACTCGATCGTTGTTCTTGAGAACATCTTCAGCAAGCGGCGAAGTGGGAGCGAGGCGAGCGTCGCCGCCGCTGAGGGCACGCGCCAGGTTGTGCTGCCCATCCTGGCCTCGACCGCGACCACACTCATCGTTTTCGTGCCGTTCGTCTACTTGCAGGGCGAGCTTCGCGTCTTCTACGTGCCGCTGGCGGTGGTCGTAGGCTTTACGCTCATCGCTTCGCTCGTGGTCGCCTTCTCGTTCATACCGGCCCTCGCAGCCCGGGTGCTCCGCGGAGGGGAAGGGCCGGAGAACGAAGTCGAGACACCGGACTCTCCTCCGGGTGACTCGGGAGTCGGCGTGCCACTGTATGTGCGCTTCTACGGGGCTTTGATTGGGGGCATTCTTCGCTTCCCCAAGAGCGCGGTGTTCGTTACGGCGATGTGTCTCGTCGGTTCGTACATGCTCTTCGATACGTATGTGACGCGGGGCAGCGTGTGGGGGATGAGGGGAGACCAGGACACCTACATCCGTATCCAATACGAGCTCCCCAGGGGCGCGGACCTCGACCGCATGGACGACCTGGTGCGCTTCTTCGAAGAACGGCTCCAGTCAATGAACGAAATCGAGCGGTTCACGACGAACGTCCAGTCGCAATTTGCGTCGACACGGGTGGAGTTTCCCGACTCGCTGGAGAACACCGGGATCCCTCCGGCAATCAAAGATCAGCTGTACGCGTACAGTCTCGGCTTCTCGGGCGCCGACGTGCAGGTATATGGCTACGGCCCATCGTTCTATGGGGGTGGCGGGAGCCCCCCCAACTACTCGATCACCATCCTCGGTTACAACTTCGAACGGGTCCGCGAAATTGCCGAAAACGTGGGTCGCCGTCTGGAGCGACAACCTCGAATCCAAGAAGTCGATACCAACGCGTCGGGTCGTTACTTCGATCGGGATAAGGCGTCCGAGTACACCATTCGCTTGGATCGCGAAGCGCTTGACCGGTATGGTCTTACGACACGAGACTTCGTGTACCGGCTTCAGTCTTTGATTTACGGTAGTACGGGACAGAACGAGATCAAGATCGGCGGAGAAGAGATCCAGTTCGAGGTTAAGATGGAAGGCAATCGAGACCTGGATATTCTGGCTCTGGCCGAGCGCATTGTAGAGGGTTCCGGCGGGACGGGCGTGCGGGTCGGCGACGTCGTCACCATCGAGCCTCGTGAAGTCCTGGCCCGCATCGTCCGCGAAGATCAGCAGTATCAACGGCTCGTTTCATACGAGTTCAGGGGGCCTCGCAAACTCGGTGACATGATTCAGGATACCACGATCGCCGAGACCGCTGTCCCTCCGGGTTACACGGTCAAGGAGGCCGATCGCTGGAGGTGGTCGGTCGAAGAGCAGGGTCAGATGCTAATGGTCTTCTTGGTATCGATCGGGCTCATCTACATGGTGACTGCGGCGCTGTTCGAGTCCCTGCTCCTGCCCCTGTGCGTGTTACTGACGGTGCCGATGGCGATGATTGGCGTCTTCTTGATGTTCTTCTACACGGGCGCGTCGTTCACGCGCGAGGCCTACATCGGCGTGATCATGATGGGCGGCATCGTCGTGAACAACGCCATCTTGTTGGTAGATCAGATCAACCGAGCCAGGCGTGAGCGACGGTTGCCCCTACGGAAAGCGATCCTGACCGGCACCCTGGAGCGAGTGAGACCGATCCTAATGACTACGGCGACAACAGTGATCGGACTCCTTCCGCTGGTCCTGTTCTCGGATGGCGCAGACGCCAACATCTGGAATGCGTTGGCTTACGCCCTCGTCGGAGGCCTGTTGTCGTCGACCGTCTTCGTACTCACGACCACCCCTGCGCTCTACCTGCTCCTTCAGCGCCGCTGGACATTCACGTCCCCAGGTTGAGTTTATAGGGGTTGAGTCCATAGGGCGGTGCAGCGTGCCGCTGTCCGGACGCCAACCATCCAAGCGTGACCCGGACTCCATCGTGAGAGGTCGCGTTGTCCTCATCTATGCAATCCATGTCGATTCGCGTCCGTTTTCCGCCATCGCCGACCGGGTACCTCCACGTCGGAGGGGCCCGCACAGCCCTGTACAATTGGCTTTTTGCCCGCAAGCACGGCGGCGCTTTGGTGTTACGCATCGAAGACACCGACAAGGAGCGCTCCACCCCGGAAATGACGGATACGATCCTTGAGGGCCTGACGTGGTTGGGTTTGGATTGGGACGAAGGGCCGTTCCTACAGAGCGATGGCCTCGAACGACATCGGAGTGACGTGGCGTTCATGCTGGAGCAGGGAAGGGCGTACCGGGACTTCTCGACGCCCGAGGAGATGGTTGAGGACAAGAGCTACCAATCCGGCGGGGATACGCCCCAACCCTGGAGAGTGCGGGCGCTTGCGGTCCCTCCGGCCGAGTCGGATGCGCGCGCCGAGGCCGGAGAGGCCCACGCGATCCGCTTCTTGGTGCCCGACGGAACCACCGAGTGGACAGACCTAGTTCACGGTGAGAGCGCCGTCGAAAACTCAAGCATGTCTGACTTTGTCATTCTGAGGAGCGACGGGTCACCGACCTACAATCACGCCGTGGTCTCCGACGACGCGGACATGTGCATATCGCACGTAATCCGCGGGGATGATCACCTCGCCAACACGCCCAAGCAGATCCTCATCTATCGGGCACTAGACCGCGAAGTACCTACGTTTGGGCACCTGCCCATGATCTTGGGTGCCGACGGGAAGCGCCTGTCAAAGCGGCACGGTGCAACCGCGGTTGGCGCCTATAGAACCGAAGGGATTCTTCCGTGGGCGATGGCCAACTTTCTCGCATTGCTCGGGTGGTCACCCGGTGACGACCGAGAGTTGATGGAGATCGACGAGCTCGTCGAGGCGTTTAGCATGGAGCGGGTGCTCAAAAAGGGATCGGTCTTCGATCCCGAGAAGCTCGCCTGGTTGAACGGACGCCACATCGCCCGAGCGCCAATGGATCGGCTGGCGCCTCTCGTGTTGGACCGGCTGCACGCTAGGGGCGCGGTGTCCAACCTCGAGGCGGACGATCCTCTTCTAGGGGCCACCATCGAAGTTCTGCGCGAGCGAGCTCGCACCCTCAATGAGATGGCGGAGCGCGCGCTCCCATTTCTTCAGGAGATCGACGGCTACGAGCCTGCCGCGGTAAAGAAGGCATGGAAGGACCCGGAGGCCAGCGCGCGCGTGCTTGCCGCCGTGCGCAACGCCGTAGCGGAGACCGAATGGGACGCCAAGGTGCTTGAGGAAGAGCTTCGAGCTTTGGCGGAGCGCCTAGAAATCGGGGCAGGTAAGGTGTTTCAACCGCTACGGGTGGCGCTTACCGGCTCAATGGTGAGTCCCGGGATCTTTGATGTTCTCGTCCTTTTGGGACAAAAACGATCCCTTGGGCGAATCGATGCAGCTGAAGCGTTTCTGACGGAACAGGTGAGCAAAGAGCCCGTCGACTAGGCGGCTCTCAACTTGACACTCGCGGAAACGCGCAGATACCCTAGACGCCTTGTGCCTTCGATTCGAGTCGGTCCCTCCCCATTCGTTTCGGCGTGGCACTGCATGAAAATGTGGCCCGGATTGTGAACCGGGTCGGACGCCGGTCCGTAGCACCCCCTGGCTGGGTGCGCGGCCCGCCCTTGGCCACTAGTTGTAGATGAGGAAGACCGAAGCGTATGACGGGTTCCACTATTTCCGCTTTGACTGATATCGAGCGGCAGATTCTGGATTACATGGTGGTCTACCTCAGGACCAACACGTACCAGCCCTCGATCCGAGAAATCGGCGAGGAATTCGGGATTAAGAGCACAAAGACCGTTTCGGAGCACCTTCAGGCGCTTGCCGAGAAGGGCTTCGTTCAACGCGATCCCTCGCGCTCTCGCGGCGTGCGCCTCGTGGGAGTCGACCTAAACGCCGAATCGGTGTCTGTGCCGTGTTTCGAGCGAGTGCCGCTGGCCGCAGCGGACAGGCTCACCGGCAAATCGGAAGAGGCTTGGACCCTCGATAGGCGACTGGCTAATGCGAGAGATTCTTTCATGGTCCGGGCTAAAGGCGATGAACTTGCAGCCCTAGGCGTGGAAGATGGTGATCTCGTCTTGGTTGAGCCGGCTCGCGCTGCCGAAGTACCGGACGGAGGAACCGTAGCGCTCAAGAACGGCCAAAGTGTTGGGTTCTATCGGCTCGTGCGGACCGACGGCGTGATTGAATTCTATTCAAGTCGGGTCGGGCGCGATGCAGCTCCCGTGGTGGACTCCGATGCCATCGACATCGTTGGCCGAGTTACCGCCCTCATTCGGCGGCTGGACGGCGCGCCGCCGTCTGTGAGCGTAACGGCGCACTGATTTCATCGGTCGACGGTGGGGTGCTTGACGCCCCGACGCTCGACCGCATGTGGATGGCGCGCGCGCTCGAGCTGGCGCGGGCCGGTGCGCTCCGATCGGAAGTGCCTGTGGGCGCGGTGTTGGTACAAGACGGACGTCTTGTAGCCGAGGCACACAATGCCACGATCGCATCAATTGATCCCACCGCTCATGCTGAGTGCCGGGCATTGCGCGCAGCCGCCCGATTGGCAGGTGATTGGCGGCTCGATCGGGCTACGCTCTACGTGACGCTGGAGCCCTGCGCCATGTGTGCCGGCGCGATCGTGCTAGCCCGTGTCGCTCGCGTAGTCTTTGGGGCGTCAGACCCTAAAGCAGGCATGGCCGGGAGTCTCGAGAATCTGCTCGAGGACAAGCGACTCAATCACCGAGTCTCCCTGACGTCCGGCGTCCTAGGGGCTCCGTCGTCCACGCTCCTCAAGGACTTCTTCCGAGCTAGGCGGGGGTGAGAAGCGCTACGCGGGGGTGAGGTCTGGGTCGGCGGCCGCAGCATCCGTCGCCCCTGTACCCGTCGCCCCGGTGCCCGTCGATCTTCCGAATAGCCGCAGCGAGATGACAAGCACGCCAATGCCGCCGAGGATCGCGACCCAGTTGGGCAGGCCGTACGCCGTCCCGACGCTGCCCAGTAGAAGCGCGACGACCGCGACCAGGAGCGCATAGGGCAGCTGCGTACGCACGTGATCGATGTGGTCGCAGCTCGACGCCATCGAGCTCAGCACCGTGGTGTCCGAGATGGGCGAGCAGTGATCCCCGAAAATGGCTCCCGAGAGGACCGACGCCGTCGAGCCCAGAAGGATCGAGTATTGTGCTCCCCCATCGAAGCTAGCGGTGCCCCCGAGCGACACCGTCAACGGGATCACGAGCGGAAGCATGATGGCCATCGTCGTCCACGAGGTTCCAGTGGCGAAGGCCATAGCCGCGGCGACGACAAACACGATCGCGGGTAGCAGCGGCAATGAGATCTGTCCTTCGAGGATTTGAGCCAGGAACGACGCGGTACCGAGTTCCTTTGTAACCGCGCCGAGCGACCAGGCGAGCACCAGAATCACGATCGCGATCACCATCGCCTTCATGCCGGCTACCCACGCCTCGAGCGTGTCTCTGAGTGACAGGATGCGTTGGGCAACCGTGATGAGGATCGCGACCAAGCAGCCCGCCATCGAACCCCAAAGCAGGGTCGCGAAGGGGTCTGCGGCCCCCAGCGTATCCATGAGAGAGGCGTCGGGTCCCACCGATGCTCTACCGCTGGCAACGAGTCCGAACAGGACGACCAACACCACTGTGAGCACCGGGATCGCCGCGTTGAGCCAGCGGTGCGGTGCACCCTCAGGTGGCTCGAGGAGTTCGGAGTTGGTGTCGGCCGCCAGCATCGCTCCGGGGCGGTGAAGGCCCCCTCCGGTCGCAGCGCGTAGCTCAGCGGTGGCCATCGGGCCGATGTCACGGTTCATGATCGACGTGATGAACACGAAGGCGAGCGCGAGGATGGGGTAGAAGAGGTAGGGGATCGTTTGCACGAACACCGCGAACGGGCTGGCAGCTGCCAAAGACGCGGCCAGCGCGGGATTAGCGGCCTGTTGATCCGCCGCGATCTGCAGCCCTCCTCCGATGAGCGATATCTCGTATCCGACCCAGGTCGAGATCGGCACGATTGCCGCTACCGGGGCCGCCGTGGAGTCCACGATGTACGCAAGTTTCTCCCGCGAGATTTTCAGTCGGTCGGTGATCGGTCGCATTGTGTTGCCGACCAGAAGCGTGTTGGCGTAGTCGTCGAAGAAGATCGCCAACCCGGCCGCCCAGGTCGCCAGTTTGCCCCGGCGGGTCGAAGTCGCGAAGGGCCTCAAGGCGTCGACGATACCCTGCGTGCCGCCGTTGCGCGCAATGATGCCGACCATGCCGCCGAGCATAAGGGAGAACACGACAATCTGAGTCTGACCGTCTGTGTCGCCCAGCGCCGGCACTGCGAACTGATCGATCACCCGCCACGTCGCTGAGATGGGGTTGTATCCCGCAATGGCGAGAGCCCCAAGCCAAATCCCCGCGAAAAGCGCTGTAAGCACTTCTTTGAAAATCAACGCCAAAACAACGGCGATGAGGGGTGGCAAGATCGAGTACCACCCGGGAGCGTAAGCGGCCTCCAACGTGGTACTTACCGTCCCAACCCGCACGGAGAGTGGCAACTCCGAAGACGATGTCACGCGCAAGTCGTCGGCGGTTGCGCTCTCCCCTGCGCCGACGGCGCCACTGCTTAGCAGGCGATTCTGCGCAGTCCGTACCTCGTAGAAGTCGGACCCTGATTCACCCCCCTTCACTGTGACCGAGAAGGGAAGGCCACCGAGAACCACTGTCGGCGCTGTGTCGACGCTCTGGGCTTGGAGTCCCGTCGAGCACGGTCCGGCTGGAAGCAGAGCCACGAGCGCGGCGGCAATGAAAGCCGACGCCAGGTTTCTCAATGTGGGCATTACCGGTCCCTTGGAGGCGAGGCGATCCCTTCGTATGGCCCACATGATGGGCGGTGTGGTCATCCAGTGCAAAGCCCGCCAGGCCGAAATCGTTCGTTTGAGCCCTTTGGGAAGGAACTCCGATTCCGCCCTGATCTCGTTGACTTCTCACGCAACCAGGGTTCAGTTCCTCGCGACCCGTAAGACGCTTCACCACCCGCATTTGGGGGCACCCTGCCGGAATCCGTTTCGATACTTGACGCGGAAGCCGTGCGAAAACTTATCGCACGGATGGCTCGGGAATTGGTAGCACAGGCGGGTGGTCCCGATGGCCTCACCCTCATCGGCATTCAACGCCGCGGCGTGCACGTCGCCGAGATGATTCGGGACGCCCTGGAAGTGACTGAGCAGATCGCTCCGCCCTTGGGCACCCTCGACATCACGTTCCACCGTGACGACTTGGCCCTTGTGGGCCCCCGTCCCGTCGTCGGCCCTTCCCAGCTCCCGCCCGGGGGTGTCGACGGACGAACCGTCATCCTAGTCGACGATGTCATCTTCTCCGGGCGAAGCGTGCGCGCCGCCGTAAACGAGCTCATGGACTGGGGCAGGCCAGAACGGGTACTCTTGGCCGTATTGGTTGATCGCGGAGGGCGTGAGCTGCCGATGCAGCCCGATGTGGTAGGAACGCGGGTCGAGGTGTCTCCAGGGCAGAGAGTCGATCTGCACGTACCGGAGCTCGACGGGTCATTGGGCGTCGTCTTGGTCGACCGATGACGAGCGTTCGAGTGAAGTCCAACGCCACCATCTTGGGTTCGGACCTGATCGGAATCGAACCGTTAAGTCGCGAGCAGATCACACAGGTCCTCGATAGTGCCGAGGCGTTCAAGGACGTTTCTGAGCGAGCGATCAAGAAGGTTCCTGTGCTTCGCGGCAAGACGATCGTGAATCTGTTCTTCGAAGCCTCCACCCGGACGCGCATTTCCTTCGAGTTCGCCGAGAAGAGGCTGTCCGCCGACACAGTGAATATCTCTTCGATTGGATCATCGGTTTCGAAGGGTGAGAGTTTGGTCGACACAGCCCGCAACCTCGAAGCGATGCGGATCGACATGGTCGTGATTCGCCACTGGGCTTCGGGCGCTGCCCGTTTCCTCGCTGAGCGTATCCCGTCGACCGTCATCAACGCCGGTGATGGGTCTCACGAGCACCCCACCCAAGCGTTGCTCGACGTGCTCACCT
This sequence comes from Phascolosoma agassizii, assembly GCA_035593235.1. Classification (NCBI taxonomy): domain Eukaryota; kingdom Metazoa; phylum Annelida; class Sipuncula; order Phascolosomatiformes; family Phascolosomatidae; genus Phascolosoma; species Phascolosoma agassizii. Next base: position 37,438 of record JAVJHY012009818.1, read on the forward strand.
TGAGGGATCACTTCGGGAAGATCGACGGTCTGAAGGTTTGCATCGTCGGCGACATCCTGCACTCCCGGGTGGCGCGCTCAAACATCTTCGCGCTGCTCAAGCTCGGAGCCGAGGTCGGGGTGTGCGGCCCTCCAACGCTGATCCCGAGGGGCATTGGGGAGCTTGGGGTGAAGCAGTTCCGGCGGATCGAAGAGGCCATCGAATGGGCGGATGCGCTTAACGTGCTTCGCCTCCAACTCGAGCGAATGCAGGGAGGCTTCGTACCCAGCCTGCGCGAATACAACCGAGTGTTCGGTATCTCAGCGGCCCGAATCAAGCAGGCACGCGATCTGCTGATTCTCCATCCGGGCCCAATGAATCGCGGCGTTGAAATCGACAGCAATGTTGCCGACGGAGAACAGTCCGTCATCCTGGATCAAGTAACAAACGGGGTGGCCGTGCGCATGGCCGTCCTCTACCTGCTGAGCGGCGGCGACCCTGCTGCCGCCGAACGAGCAAAGGGCCCAACCGAATGAGTGACCGACCTCTTCTCTTGCGGGGCGGCCGCATCCTGGATCCCGAACAGGGCGTCGACGACGCGCTTGACCTGCTGCTGGCAGACGGGGTTGTCGCAGACATCGGGGCTTCGCTTACGCTGCCTGACGGTGGCGAAGAACTTGATATGTCTGGCCTTCTCGTAACGCCGGGGCTGATCGACGTCCACGTTCACTTCCGCGAGCCCGGCGGTGAACACAAGGAGACGATCGCAACGGGGGCGAAGGCGGCTGCGGCCGGCGGCTTCACCTCCGTGTGCACGATGCCCAATACTGATCCCGTGATCGACGACCCTGCTGCGGTGGGATTTGTACTCGCGGAAGGGAAGCGGGCTGGAGCGACGCGCGTTTATCCGCTTGGAGCCATTTCGCGGGGGATGAAGGGAGAGCAGCTGACGCCCATTGGTGAGCTTGTCGACGCCGGAGCTGTGGGCATCACTGACGATGGACATCCGGTGATGGACTCAGGGCTGATGCGTCTGGCACTGGAATACGCAAGCACCTTCGATATTCCCGTTGCCGATCATCCCGAAGACCTGGGGCTGTCCCGCGACGGTGTGATGAACGAAGGTGTGATCTCGACCCGGCTTGGCTTGAAGGGGAAGCCCAACGCGTCAGAGGACGTCCACATCATTCGGGACATCCTGGTCGCGGAAGCGACGGGCGGTCGCATCCACCTACAGCACGTGTCCACGCGCTGGGGAGTCGAGGCGATTCGCCAGGCAAAGGCGAGAGGCGTCCGAGTGACCGCCGAGGCCAGTCCCCACCACCTCATCCTCACCGAGGCGGCCGTGGAAGGGTACCGCACCGAGGCCAAGATGAACCCTCCGCTGCGCACCCAGGCCGACGTCGACGCGGTGCGCGAGGGACTCCGAGATGGCACCCTCGATGTGCTGGCGACGGACCATGCGCCCCACCACTACGACGAGAAGGAGCAGGCCTTCGACGACGCCCCGTTTGGAATCGTGGGCCTGGAAACGTCGGTAGGCCTCGTCCTAACGCACGTCGTCAGTGAGGGGCTACTCACGCTGACCGAAATGATCGATCGCATGAGCGTGGGGCCGGCCAAGGCGTTCAATCTGCCCGGCGGGTCTTTGGCCAAGGGATCACCGGCCGACGTCACCGTGCTCGACTTGAACGCGATGTGGGCTGTGGATTCAGCCCGGTTCGTCTCGAAGAGCCGTAATACGCCATTCGAGGGTTGGGAGCTAAAAGGGGCCCCCGCCGCGACGATCGTCGCGGGTCGAGTAGTGTGGGCGCGCGAGCCCTAGCCTAGTGAGGCTACGTGGCGCGATAAGCGACTTTTATACCGCGCTGAGCGGTTCGGATGGTAGAGCCGCGTCCGACCCGCTCTATCGAGCAGCTTCACAGCCCCGCGAAACGCCGTTTCGGCGGCTTCGGGCTCCGTGCTCTGCAGGACTTTCTTCATGGCTGTACGGATCTTCGAACGCGCGGCGCGGTTTTCGGCCGCCCACTTCTCGCTCAAACGCACACGCTTCTTGGCACTCTTGATGTTCGGCATTCAGTTCACTCGGGTATGGTGGTAAGCCAATAAGGCTAAACTCAGCCTTCCAAGGGGTCAACGGGCCGCGCAGAAGGGCACAATCGTGGGGTGGCGGGTGGCTTTCGCGGGGTGGTACATTTCGCCCACATGGAGTTCCTTCAGGTCCTACCCGTTTTGCTTTTCTCGGTTGTCGTCCACGAGGTCGCTCACGCCTGGGTTGCCCTCCGCGAGGGGGATGACACAGCCGAGCGCTTGGGTCGGATTACCCTCAATCCGCTGCCTCATCTCGATGTGGTCGGTTCGATCATTCTGCCGTTGTTGCTTGTCGCTTCGGGGACCGGGATCATTTTCGGGTGGGCAAAGCCGGTGCCGATCAACCCCCGAAATTTCCGCGACCCGGTCTGGGGCGATATCCGGGTGTCGATGGCTGGGATCGTGTCCAACCTGATCCTGACGGTTCTCTTCGCACTTCTTGCCATCGCGGCGTTCCGGCTCGAGACCGCGCTGAACGCTGGATGGATGGGTTGGGTGGCGAGCACGGCGCAGTGGGGCGTTATCATCAACCTGCTCTTGGCGTTCTTCAATTTGCTCCCGATTCCACCCCTCGATGGATCCCACGTGGTCGCACACCTGCTTCCCGTTGGTCTTAGGGATGGGTACCGAAAGCTCGGTCGATATGGACTCATCCTCCTGATTGGGTTGTTCTACCTCCCGGGTGGCCACATGCAGAAGTTCTTTTTCGCTCCCTTGTTTCAGATTACCGGCGCGGTCCTTTCTATTGTGAACAAGCTTTCATGAGCGCATTGGCAACTCCGGCGGCCACTCCAGTCGCCGAGCGCGACGCCCTCTTCGCAATCGACCTCGATCGGTTCCAGGGTCCCCTCGACCTTCTGCTGCATCTGATCAAGCAGCAGGATATCGACATCTTCGACATCCCGATCGCGCGCATCACCCGACAGTTTTTGGTGGTCGTGACCGACATCAGCGCGGACGACCTAGAGGGTGCAGGGGAATTCTTGGAGATGGCGGCCACACTGGTTCGGATCAAAGCCCAAATGCTCCTTCCGCGGCCCGAAGGGGACGAGGACGAGGATCCGCGGGCCGAGTTGGTGCGACGTCTCCTCGAGTACGAACTTACACGGGAGGTCGGTTCCCGCCTTCAGGTGTCCGAAGCCGACCGAGCGCGGCGTTTCGCAAAGGGTTTCGTACCGGCGCGAAAACGGAGTATCGCTGCCGAAACCCCTCTGGAGACCACGTGGGAGGAAGTGTTTGCGGCCGCACTCCAAGTCACCCTGCCCGACCCGTCGATTCTCTCCCACCGTGTGACTCTTCGGCCCGTGGCCATGGAAGAGAAGGTTGATCTTATCTTGGATTCGCTCCGCAAAATGGAGCGAGTCAAGTTCTCGAGTCTGGTCAAGCCGTGGAAGGAAAAAATGCACGGCGTGATGACGTTGCTAGCCAGCCTCGAGCTCGGGAAACGGCGTGAGGTCGCGCTCCAGCAATCCGCCCCCTTCGAGGAGCTCTGGCTCGCGCGCGGTGAGGGGCCTGAAGACCCTGACTCCTCCTCCGATCTCGAATCCCAAATCGTCAAACCGCCCACTGAAGGCGAACACGAGGAACTGCATTGAAGACGACTCAAATCGTGGAGGCGGTTCTCTTCGCGAGCGATGCTCCACTCGACGCATCAGAAATTGCGCGAGCCGACCCCGGCCTCGATGAAGACGAGGTAGAGCGTGCCCTTCAGGCGCTAAAGGCAGACTACGAAGACGCCGACCGCGCGTTCGAAGTCCACCAGATTGCCGAGGGTTACCAGATCCTCACGCGTTCGGAGTTCGCGCCTTACCTCGAGCGCTTCGACACGGTGCCGCGCCCCAACCGGCTCAGTGGCCCCGCCCTCGAAGCCCTTGCGATCATCGCGTATCGGCAACCCATCGGCCGGATCGAGATGGAGTACATTCGGGGCGTCAGTTCGGCGGGGGTGATTCGGACTCTGGTCGAGCGGAGTCTCGTTGACGTAGTCGGTAGAGACGAAGGGGTTGGCCGGCCGCTGCTTTACGGGACGACGAAGCGGTTTCTGGAACACTTTGGCTTCGCGAGCCTCGAAGATCTCCCCCGGCCCGAAGAGTTACCCGTAATCCTCCGCGATCGCATAGCGATCTTGCCCGTTACAGAAAACGACGAAGTAGTGACTGAAGACGGGTCGCAGGAGAACTTGGAGTTGATCGTGTCGCCTGCAACGGTAACGGAAGACAACTCCACAGCCGCAGTGCTCCCCGTGGCCTTGAACTCCGAAGAAGCGATCCCTGAACCCGTCGGAAGGGTCGATAGCGATGACGGGACCCCGGACTGGGAGCCGGAGTCGGTTTGAGGCTTCAGAAGTATATGTCCCGAGCGGGTGTCACTTCCCGCCGCGAGGCCGAGCGCTGGATCCTCCAAGGACGTGTGGCGATCAACGGGACCGTAGTGCGAGAGTTGGGTGTGCGTGTCGCCGAGGGTGATCGGGTGAAGGTCGACGGACGCCGGGTTGAGGTGAGTGAGGTCGCGTGGGTGATGCTGCACAAACCCGTGGGTCAGCTCACGACCCGCCGCGACCCCGGAGGCGCCGCGACCGTCTACGACTCGCTCCCCGAGCGCTACAGGGAGCTGCCCTATGTAGGGCGACTCGACCGAGAGACGGAGGGCCTACTGCTCTTCACAAACGACGGCGATGTCGCCCACGCGTTGCTCCACCCGTCCACGGAAGTCCCTCGCGAGTATCAAGTGTGGGTCGACGAGCCGCTGACAGAAGGTACCCGCGAACTTCTCGTGCGCGGTGTCCCGCTGGAAGACGGTCCCGCCCGTGCGCTCAAGGTCAGTCAGGGGGTCCCCGACGGGTCACTCGTGCGATTCACGCTCGTGGTCGCCGAAGGGCGCAAACGTGAAGTGCGACGGATGATGGAGAGTGTGAACCGACCGGCGAGGCGGCTACGCAGGATCCGCTTCGGACTCCTCCCGCTCGACCCGACCCTGGCAGTGGGCGCGTGGAAACGCCTCGACGATGACGATGTGCGCTTGATTCGTCAAAGCGCTGGCATAACGAAGTAACCGGGCGACTGATGAACCCCCAAAGGAGTTGTGATGAACGCCCCAAGCACCTTCCAGGTCGTCGATCACCCCTTGATCCAACATAAGGTCACGAAGCTGCGTGATCGGAGCACTCCGACCAAGGTCTTTAAGGAGCTCGCGGACGAGATCACACTCTTGCTCGCCTACGAAGTAACTCGTGATCTCCCACTGGAGGAGGTTGAGGTCCAGACTCCCTTAGAAGTCGCTACCGGTGCAAGAATACGGGGAAAGAAACCCGTTGTCGTACCGATCCTGAGGGCCGGTCTGGGAATGGTTGACGCTGTCTTGAGCCTGATGCCCGGAGCGCGGGTGGGTCACGTCGGGCTTTACCGGGACGAGGAAAGCCTCCAGCCCGTTGAGTACTACTGCAAGCTTCCACCGCGTCCCGAGGGGCGGCTCTTCATAGTGGTAGATCCCATGTTGGCGACGGGAGGATCGGCGATTGCGGCGGTACGCCTGCTCAAGGAGCGCGGGGCGGCACAAGTCCGTTTCGTTTGCCTCGTGGCGGCACCTGAGGGGGCCCAGGCAATGGCGGACGCCCACCCGGATGTTCCTGTGTTTGCTGCCGCCCTCGACCGCGAACTAAACGATCAGGGATACATCCTGCCCGGGTTGGGCGACGCAGGAGATCGGTTGTTCGGGACGCGCTAGACGGCAGCTAGACCTCAGTCCGCGGCTGCACCCGCAGCCCGCTTCTTACGCACCCGGCGCCATAGGTCCGGATGGAAGAGCAACAATACTGTAAAGATCTCAAGCCGCCCCACGAGCATTAGAAAGGTGAGCACGACGAGAGCAGGCGACGAAATCCAGCCGTAGTTTTCGACAGCTCCGACTCCGCCGAGCCCCGGCCCGATGTTGCCCACCGTTGCAGCACTCGCCCCGAAAGCGGTTTCTAGGTCCATCCCGAACATCGCCATGACGAGCATTCCGCCCAGCACCAGGATGGCGTAGAAGCCAACGAACCCGATCACGTTCCCCATCACGTCCTCGCGCACCACGGTTCTGCCGAGCCGGGCCACAAAAACGGCGCGTGGATGGATATGCCTGCGCAGCACGTTCCCCATATGCTCGAAGAGCAAGTACAGGCGGACGGCCTTGATGCCACCTCCAGTCGAGCCCGCCATCCCCCCGGTGAACATCAGCGCCACGATCAGCGCGACCGCACCCGAGGCCCACGCTTCATAGTCGACGGAAACGAAGCCCGTCGTCGTGATGATCGACACCGCCTGGAAGAGCGAATCGCGGAAGGCCGCCTCCACACCACCGTCACCCGTGCGGTAGACGCCCGAGACGAGATTGATCGCGATGAGCAGGGCTGTCGAGCACAGCACCAGCAAGGTGAAGAAGCGCCACTCGGCGTCCTTGAGATAGGGTCGCTTTCCAGTGGCGGCCCTTAGGTGTAACGCGAAGTTCACCCCCGCGAGGTACATGAACGCAATGGTCACGTACTGGATGTATCGCGATTCGTACGCGGCGATGCTTGCGTTCTTTGTCGAAAAGCCCCCGGTGGCCAGCGTTGCGAAAGCGTGATTGACGGCATCGAAGACCGACATGCCGCCCAATACATACAGGAGCGTCTGGGCGGCCGTGAGTCCCAGGTAGACGCCCCACAACAGTTTGGCCGTTTGGGTCACGCGGGGACGGAGTCTTTCGGCCGTAGGGCCCGGCACCTCCGCCTTGAATAGCTGCATGCCACCGACGCCCAAGAAGGGAAGAATCGCAATCACGAGAACAATGATCCCCATCCCTCCCAGCCAGTGCGTGAGCGATCTCCAGAATAGCACCCCCTCCGGCAACGCTTCGATGTCGCGGATGACTGTGGCACCCGTGGTTGTGAACCCGGACATGGATTCGAACACGGCTGGAGCGATGCCTTCGATCGATCCCGTCAGGAGGTAGGGAAGGGCCCCGAAAATCGCGACGCCTGTCCAGGCAAAGGTCACCACACCAAAGCCTTCGCGGGGACCGATGTCGTCTCGGAAGCCCGTGACACGTGTAGTCACAAAGCCAACGAGAATCGTGATGCCGGCTGCGAGCGTGATTCCGTTTGTTGCGCCGTCGCTGTAGAGCCAGGAGACCAGGGCAGCCAACCCCATGGCCGCACCGGTCACCGTGAGCAGCGCACCCACAACATGCAGAACGTGCCGAAGCTGCATCAGGCGAAGAGTCGATCCACCGTCGACAAGAGCTCGGGCAATCCGAACACGATGACGTCGTCGCCCGGTTCGAACACCGTCCCGCCGCGAGGAGAGATGAACTTGGGTCCGCGTAGGATCGCGCCCACGATAACGCCGCGAGCGAAGTGAATGTCCTGGATTGCCCGACCGGCGGCTTTGCTGTTCGTCCGGACCTTAACCTCCATGGCTTCGGCCTCCGTTCCCGTCAACGAACCGATGGTGAGCACTTGGCCACGGCGGATGTACCGCAGAATCGCGTTTACCGCCGACATCCGCGGTGACACCGCTGCGTCGATCCCGATTCGGGACGTCAGAGGGAGGTACTCGAACTTCTCGATTAGCGAGATGACCTTCGGTCCCCCGATCGACTTCGCGAGCAGGCTGGAGAGGATATTGGTCTGATCGTCTCCCGTTGCGGCGACGAAGCCATGCGCGCCCTGCACGCCTTCCATTTCCAGCAGCTCGAGGTCGGTCGCGTCGCCGTTGAGCACCAGCGTCTTCGGAAGCGCTTCGGCGAGCTCGAGACATCGACGGCGATCACGGTCGAGGATCGTGACCGAGACCCCTTGCTCTTCGAGCAGTTCGGAGAGGTACTCTCCCTCGAGGCTCCCTCCCGCGATCATCACCCGCTCGAGTTTGCGCGGCGTATAGCCGGCCAGCTCCGGTATGCTAGCGACCTCGTCAGCGGGGGAAAGCATGTAGATCTGGTCGCCCGGCTCCATCGTTGTCATACCGTTCGGCATGATGGTCTTGCCGTCGCGCACGATTGAAACCGTGACGTAGTGGAACGCACCCAGACGTGCGGCGAGCTTTGCGAGCGGGACTCCGGCCACCGGCGCGCCAGCTTTGACACGCAGCCCCAGGAGTTGCACACGCCCGTCGGCGAAGGAGACGACGTCGGTCGCCGCTTCGCTCTGCAGGAGTTGCAGTGCTTCGTTCGCCGCTTCTCGCTCGGGGCTGATCATCCGGTCGATCCCCAGCTGCTCTCGCGAGAGCACAGAACCCGTCTCGTAGTAGTCGGGGTGCGAAATGCGCGCGATCGTGTGGGGGACGTCCATGCGCTTGGCTGCAAGGCATGCGATGAGGTTCACCTCGTCCTTGCTCGTAACCGACAGCAGGAGTTTCGCGCCGCGGACGCCTGCGTCCTCCAGGACGGGCACAGAGGCCCCGTTACCCACGACGACATTGACGTCGAGATGCTCGGCAGCGTATTCGGCTCGCTCAGGATCCGAATCCACGAGGACGACGTCCTGGTGCTCTTCTGAAAGTCGGCGGGCCAGGTGATAACCCACCTGGCCGCCGCCGACAACGATGACGCGCACACGACTCCCATTGGGACCTCATTACAGAGGTCGGGGAACGACGCTAAAAACTTACCCGAGGGGGAAATGGAGGTAAAGTGTTGCGCCAGCCACCTGGGGAAGGCCCGTTTAGGGGGTGGTGCGCGCTGCCAGTGGAGTTAGCTTGGCCGTTGCATAGTTAGGGCCCGTAGCTCAGTTGGTTAGAGCAGTCGACTCATAATCGATAGGTCCCAGGTTCGAGCCCTGGCGGGCCCACTCGAGTTTGGCTCCGAATCATTCATCCGAAGGCGGTTTTCGCAGTTTTTTCGTCTGTCCACGTTGACGCTTTTCGTCCAAGCGCTTGGCCTGTTCCCGTCGAGGGACGCGCGTAGATACCCGGGGCGCAGGTTTGTCGAAGTGTTGCTTCAGTCGAGCCTTCAATCGTGCGAGTGCCAGTTTGCGGTTTTGCAGTTGGCTTCGGCGTTCCCGGGCGGTTGCGACGATGCCCGTAGGCTTGTGGATGATCCGCACTCCGGAGTCGGTCGTGTTCTGGTGCTGACCGCCCTTTCCGCCGGACCGAAAGGTCTGGACCTCACACTCCAGCAACAGCGACTCGTCGTCAGTGGGGGGCTCGTCGGTCATCGGGAACGGATCTTGAGGGAACGTGGGAGGTACACCGCCGGGAGAGAGCCCGGTAGCGCCTGTACGATTCATGAGGCGCAGGCTCGCACGCCGGCGAGGAGGACCGGATGGTAGACGCCGCCGACAAAACAGTCCAGAGTCGCGATTCGTCGAGCTTCGGTCGGGATCCCATGAGCTCCTCCGGAGCCCAGGTCCTGTTTGTCGGGGCATGCGGCGTGATCGTCATCGCCGGCCTCAAGGCTGCAGCGCCGATTTTGATCCCGTTTGCGCTCGCCCTTTTCCTCGCCGTCCTCACGCTACCTGTGACGCTGTGGTTGCAACGGCGGAGGGTACCGACCTCTCTCGCGATTCTCATTGGCGTGCTCGTCAACGTTGCGGTTTTCGGGCTGGTCGTGACGCTTGCGGTACAGTCGGCCGGCGATTTCCAGACGCAGTCGCCTCGATACGTGAGCCGACTCTACGGACTGTGGTACGGCTGGCTCGACGCGATCGAAACGCGGAGCGGTCTCCCAATCGGAGATTTTAAGGCGCTCGACTTTTTCGACCCCGGTCGGATCGTAAACCTCCTGGGGTCGACCCTAAGCGGGGTGGCTTCGTTCATCTCGAGCACCTTCCTTGTAGTCCTCATCCTTGTCTTCATTCTGAATGAGGCGGCGGTCTTCCCTAAGAAGTTTAGGGCCATCGCAGGTCCCAGCCGTGGCATCGGTACACGTCTCGCGAAGACGGTCAATGAGGTCCAGGAGTATCTGGGAATAAAGACGCTGGTCAGCTTAGCCACGGGCGTGGTGGTGGGATTGTGGGCGTATTTTGCCGGACTCGACTTTCCCGTGCTCTTGGGCGTGATCGCGTTTGTCCTCAACTACGTGCCCACCATTGGATCCGTACTCGCTTCCTTCCCGGCGGTGTTGTTGGCACTCGTGCAGTACTCCGTTGGACACGCGCTGCTGGTGGGAGCGGGATATGGAGTTGTGAACATCGTGTTCGGAAATCTGATCGAGCCGAATCTTCTGGGGCGCCGCTTGGGCCTGTCGACCCTGGTTGTGATCCTGTCACTGCTTTTTTGGGGGTGGGTCTGGGGGCCTGTGGGCATGTTGTTGGCTGTGCCGTTAACCATGGTCGTCAAGATTTGGCTGGAGAACACCCAGGATTTGCGCTGGGTTGCGATTCTTTTGGACAAAGGTCCGCCTGAGTACGCGTTGGCAGCTGCTGCCAAGCCCAGGACCGTAGTCGAACCGATTGCGTCCGGTCCTGGAGAAATCCGCGATTCCGCACTCGACTCCCCTGACGTACCAGGCTCCGATGCCGCTTAAGACTTTGGATTCTCTGCCCGACGACGCTCGCCTTTGGTCGTTCGGCTGCAGCCGACCCCTCGAGGGAGAGGAAGAAGCCGCCTTCCTTAGGCGCCTCGACGGCTTCCTCGACGCGTGGCACGCCCACGGGCAGCCGCTGGACGTGGCTCGCGATTGGCGCGACGGGTGCATGCTGCTCGTAGCCGTCGACGAACGCACCGCTCCGCCTTCAGGGTGTTCGATTGATGCACTTATCCGTGCCCTCAAGAGTGAGGGAGAGCAGATGGGCGTTCAACTCGTCGACAACTCGGTATTGTGGTTTCGCGGCTCGACTGGGGCCCCGCAACGCATCACAAGGCCTGCGTTCGCCGACGCAGTGGCCACCGGAGCCATCGACGGTCGAACGACGGTGTTTGACTTCACCAAGGTTCGCCTAGGAGACCTTCGTGAGGGACGCTGGGAAGTGCCGGCCGGTGAATCGTGGCATGCTGGAGCCTTTCACCTGGAAGCTTCCGGCGTTTGATGGCGTCGGGCCTCTTGGACTTCAACCGCCCCAGGGGCACCCGATACTCGGCAAGACGCGCGCAGGGGAGACGGTCCCCCGCAGCGACCTCTAGCTTGGATTCGTAGCCGCTTCGCTTGGGTTCGTAGCCGCTTCGCTTGGGTTCGTAGCCGCTTCGACGCGGGATACGTTTTGAGCAGCGGGTCCTTTGGGGCCATCCACCATTTCAAAGTGGACGATATCCCCTTCGGCTAGACTCTTGAAACCCTCGGACTGGATTGCCGAGTAGTGGACGAACAGATCTCGCTCGCCTTCGTCAGGGGTGATAAAGCCAAACCCCTTTGCATCGTTGAACCATCGTACGGTTCCCTGGGTCGCCATCTCCCAACTCCTTCTTCCTTCTGTATACCTGCCGGGGGATCCGCAGGACCTCAAAAATTATCGGAGTTCGATAGTTTTAGGGAACCCTAACTTTTGGCAGGGCGACGTGAGCGTTCCAACTAAATCCCAGAGGATTTCTGGAAAAACTGAGACACGGCCTCAGTCGCGGTCCGTTCGGCCCAGCAACTCAGCCGCACTCGGGCGTCCGGGCCGGAGAGCCGCTGTGTACCCGCATGAAGAAAACCCAAATGCCCTCCGCGCCGTGTCACGTGCAAGGTCGTACGTGGGTTATCAGCGAACGCCCTTCTTGGGAGGTATCGTTCGGGAAGGAACGGATCGTCAGCAGAGTGCAGTGCAACGGTGGGTGTTCGAATGTCCCCAATCCAGCTGGTGGAGCTCGAGGCCGTGTAGTACGCGTGGGCGTCACGGAAGCCGTGCAACGGAGCGGTGACAGCGTTGTCGTAACCGAGCAGACTGCTGGCTGCGAGCCCCCGTCGCACCAGGGCCGGATCCAGGCTCTCGCCCATGGGGTTCCGTGCCTTTGTTTTGATCTTTCTCTTGAGGGACTGCAGGAAGTAGTGCGTGTAGACGCGGCCGGCCATTCCAACTCCGATCAAACGGGCCCCGATCGCTAGATCGTATGGGACGGAGATGACCGCAGCCCCCACGAGTCCGGATCGGGTACCGGTTTCCCCCATGTATTTGAGCAGTACGTTGCCACCCAGCGAGAATCCGATTGCTGCCAGAGGGACGTCCAGGGCCTCCCCCCTAACTCGAGAGATAACCTGCTGCAGATCACCCGTTTCACCGGAATGATAGAACCGGGCGCGTCGGTTCATTTCTCCGCTGCAGGAGCGGAAGTTCACCGCGATGCCGCGGAGACCCTGTCGGTGCAGGTACGCCAAGGTAAGGAGCACGTAGCTCCGGGTGGAGGAGCCCTCGAGCCCGTGAAGGACGATCACACTGCCCCTGGGAACACCGATCGGCTCGACGATATCGATGTCGAGAAAATCACCGTCGGTGGTCTCCCACCGTTCACGACGTCCCCGTGTCTCCGGCTTGAGACGCAACACACGTCCGACCATGGTCTGTGCGTGCGGACCCTTCAACCACGCCGGTGGACGGAAGTCGTCCGCACTCCAACTCATCATGGCGGGCACGTTGGGCGATTCCGATCCTCCGGGCAACGCGGGAAGAGGGTGGGTCGGCTTCTTTCGTTGGCTTTGATCATCGGACTCGGCGCCGTTCTTCCCAGGGGTATCGAGGGCCAACGAACCCCCACGAAACCGTCCCTAGGGACCCTCGTCAGCTACTGGGCGTCTTCAACCCTACTCGAGGCTCCAGGTTTACTCCGTGTTAATCGGGTCGAGGGACTTTCGGTGGCGGGGGCGATCGACTTTGCCGCGGGCGGTTGGGCAGGGAAAGCGACGGCAAGAATCGGATGGGCCGACCAGAGGCCCAACGCCGCATTGGAGCTGCGCCGTCGACGCGGGGCCACAGACTTCAGGGTCTCCGCGGCTGCAGGACTCGGGAACACACAGCCCTTTGCGCGACCGTTCGAATTTGGCAACAGCCTCGGGGCGTTGCTCTTTGGCCGAGATCTTGGCGAGTACATGCGGGTCGAGGGTTTGCGGGTCGGTCTGCGAGATCTTGACGGACGTTGGTCGATCGCCGCAAAGGCCGAGCGTCAGAACCCCGCGTCTGCGAATCGTGCTTGGAGCCTATCGAACATCGATGGCCCAGCCGGAATTGAGCGCCCCATCGCGTCGGTCGTAGCCATCCGTACGCTTGGCGTCGAGGCCGATCTTCGGCTCGGGTGGGGCTCGGACCCATGGAAACCGCAGGCCCGGCTGTGGGCGGAAGCCGTTGCCGAGGGCGGTTCCTACGGGTTCGTCGGACTCGCCCTTCGTAATTCGACGGTACTCCCGTTCGCGGCCGGCCCCACGCGTCGGGTTCGACCTCGGTTCTCGTTAACGTTGGCGCCAGAAGTTGGAGTCTTGTCTGAGGGCGCACCCCCGCAAAGACGCCGTTTCTTGGGTGGCGCCTGGACGGTCCGGGGGTGGGATCCGGGGACACTATCCGGCCGAAGGTGGTTCACCGGAAGGGCCCAGGTCGACTGGCACTCGTCAGTAGCAGATGTCGGGCCCTGGGTAGATATCGCTTGGGTCGGGGGCCAAGGACAGCCTCTCCAGGATTCGACGGCGCCGCCAACAACTGCACGTTCTGTGGGCTTTGGAGCCGGCTTATTGGACGGCACCCTCCGCGTCGACCTCGCCGTACCTCTGCGGGAGGGAGGCGGGATCGGCCTTGAGGTCTGGCTCCTCCGCCGCCAGTGAGAAGGGACGGCCGGGCGGGTCGACGATCCCCCCGTTGAATCGTGGCGGCCTCTACACCAGCTTCCACCGGTGAAGAATCAGTGATCCGAATCGACTCAGCGACTGTGTTATGAAATTTGCGAGACGGGGCGAAGGGTTTTTGGTGTTTCGCGTTCTCCGGTGCGAAATACTCCTCTTCCTTGCTGTATCAGGGTGTGGGGTGAGTGCTGGTGGAGGCACCGACGTGGAGTGGAGTCGGGCCAGCGACGGTCTTTTGACAGACTCGGGCTTGCAAGCTGTTGCCGACGCTCAGATCCGTCGTGACGGCGCGGCCCTCGTGACCTACATGGGGAATGAGCAGGCCGAAGTGCGCGCGCGGGCGGCCTTCGCCGCCGGATCCGTTCAAGACCCGAGGACCCGTACGGCTCTGTCGACACTGCTCGAAGATAGAGATGCCTCGGTGCGAGCGGACGCCGCATTCGCCATCGGACAACTGTCTGACACGACGGGGACGCGCGTCTTGGTAGATCGGCTCCGCGAAGAGACCGATGCGACCGCCCGGCTCCAATTGATTCAAGCGACGGGGAGGGCCGGAGGACGAGAGGCTGCTGCGCTCTTGTTGCGTACTACCGTTGAGGAGACCGAGCTGGCGACGCTTGCCCTCGCGCTAGCCAGGATCGGGAACCGCGGCATCAACAACGCGGTGGCGGTCGAGCGCCTCGTGGAACTCACGGGTCATAACGACCCGGACGTTAGGCGAAATGCAGCGTTTTTCTTCGGACGGTCCACTTCGGTCTCGTTTTGGTCCCCGGTCGTCCCACGACTCCGCGAGAGTTTGGCCTCGTACAGTCGTGACGACCAGGCCGCGACCTGGCTCTTGCGCGGTCTGGCCAGGACGAACAATCCGGCCGACACTGAAGCGGGTACCGTTTGGCTCGCGGAAGCGACGGACTGGCGGACCCGTCATGCCGCCGCCGAACTCCTCCGAAACCGACGGGCCAATGGCGCCGTAACCCTCGCCCTCAGGACCGCGCTGGGAGACGAATCGCCGCACGTGCGTGAGGCCACGGCCGGCGGTTTGGCAACTCCGGGGCGCCAACTCAGCGAATCGGATCAACAGTTCATCACTACGTGGATCGATGAGCATCCGGACGACACAAAGACGGCAGCGTTCCTACAGGGGGCCCGCGTCGCGAGTGACCCTGCGGCTGTGATCGCTTGGGGGGAGCGCTACCCGGAGGACTCAGCTGAGCGAGCGGCAACCGTACGCGCGTTGGCCGTCCTTCCCGATGCCGATATCGTGGAGCGGGAGTTCGCTCTTGCAGGACGTGAGGGACTTGCCGCCCGCGCCGCACTCGAGGCTCTCGGCGGGAGGGTCGCATCATCCAACGCCGCGCGCCTCGGTAGAATTCTCGGAGTTGCTCAAACGGCACTTGGCTCCGCGGATCTCGCGAAAGTGCAGCTGGCCTCGGAGTTGTTGGTTCAGCCCCGGATCGTGCCCATAGGGGCAGTCGGCGTCCTGAGTGAAGCTCTGGCAGGCACAGCTACGGACGTCGAGACCACGCGACTGCTCTACCGGGCCCTGGTCGCGACGGAAGACGCAACAGCGCTTCCGTTGCTGCAGGCCGCGCTCGAGTCTCCAGATGCTCAGGTTCGGGTGATTGCCGCGGCAGGGGTCGAGTCACTGACCGGAGAGGCACCGTCGTATGAGGGCTCATCCCCGGAGATCCCCTCTGTGGATTGGGTGCGCCTCGCACCGCACGGTCGCCATCCCCGAATCACCCTGACGACCGTACACGGGGATATCGTGATTGCCCTGGACGCCGAGCAGGCTCCCCTAACAACGCAGACGTTCCTCGATCTCGTTGAAGCCGGCGCGCTAGACGGCGTTCCGTTTCATCGTGTAGTGCCCGGGTTCGTCCTCCAGGGTGGAGACGTCACTCGGGGTGACGGAATGGGGACCGCCCCAAAGACAATTGTCAGCGAATTCACGCGCATCCAGTATGACCGCGGCGTCGTGGGGATGGCGTCTTCAGGCAAAGACACCGAGGGCTCGCAGTTTTTTGTGACACACCTGATCACGCCGCATCTAGATGGCGGGTACACCTCCTTTGGGAGAGTCGTCTCCGGACAAGAGATCGCGGACCAGGTGGCGGCGAACGACGTTCTTATGCGGGCCGTTGTGACCCCGTGATCGCCCGTTCGGAGGCGCTGGCCTGAGCACAAAAGGCATTCAGTACATGTGCGCGTCAGCGTTCTTCTTTTCGCTGATGAGCGTCTTCATCAAGTTCGCTGGCCAGAGCCTCGGTGTGTTCGAGATTGTGGCGGCGCGTGGATTCGTCAGCTTAGTCGCGGGCTGGTGGATGATGAGGGCCGCGAAGGTCGCTCCCTTAGGCGAGGGAGACCGGGGCCTATTGGCTTTGAGAGCCCTACTTGGGGTTGTCGCCCTGGTCTGTTATTCGACGGCGGTAATACGGATGCCGCTCGCGGAGGCGACCGTCTTTCACTTCACCAGCCCGTTGTTCACAGCTCTACTGGCGGCAGCCTTTTTGGGTGAGGTCATGGGACGTAGCGAGAGTGCCGTCGCCGTTTTGGGATTCTTAGGAGTGGTGATCATCGCGCGACCGGACTTCGGACTGGCGTGGGGTGCGCCGGGAACAAATGTGTCGCCGTTGGAGCCTGTTGCCGTTGCCATTGGGATCTCCGGCGCGCTCTTCAGCGCGGGTGCGTACACGGTCGTGCGCCGTCTCGGGCGCACCCAGCATCACCTGGTGATCATTCATTACTACGCGATTGCCACGGTCGTACTAACGGTCCCGTTGGCGATCCCCGGATTCCAAATGCCTCGAGGCATCGAGTGGTTTCTTCTCCTCGGAGTGGGGCTAGCCACCCAAATTGGCCAGATCTTTCTTACGCTGGCGCTGAAAAAGGAACGCGCGGGCCCCGCCCTAACGGTCGGATACCTCCAGATCGGTTTCGCTGGGATCTGGGGTTTCCTCTTGTTCAACGACTTGCCGGACCGTTGGAGCGTCGTGGGGACGGGCGTGATCGTCGCGAGCATCCTACTCCTCGGTCGACTGCGGGCAAGTCGGGGCAGCGCAGCCTTTAGGGGGACAAACTGGAGGGGGACAAGGCCCCCTTGAGATCGCTTAGATAGGATGTTAACAATGTTAACATGACGACTGTTCAACGTGATCGTATCCTTGCCTGTGCTTGCGAGCTCTACCTGTCGGATGGCCTGGAAGGTTTTTCGATGCGGAAGCTCGCAAAGACCGTTGGCGTAACCGCGCCGTCGCTCTACCGGCACTACTCGAGCAAAGAACACGTGCTCATCGCCGTAATCGGCGAGGCGTACCGCATGTTCGCACAGTACCTCTATCGTGCGCTCGCAGGGGCCACCCCCGCTGAACGAATGCACCGTGCGGGCGAAGAGTATCTCGATTTTGCGATCGAACATCCCGAGATGTACGAGATGCTCTACGTGTCCCCGCACCACCTCGGCCTGGACGACTACCCTGAAGAAGTTGCAGTAGTCGCGGGGGCAACAGGCCAGTTTTGGCAGGACCGTGTTCGGGAGTGCATCGAAGCGGGCATCCTCCGCGCCGGAGATCCGGACGAACTTTCGATGACGATGTGGGCCCATGCACATGGCCTCATTTCGATCTACCTCCGAGGGATGTGTTCCGTGCCCTTGGACAACTTTCGCAGCGTCTATCGGGAATCCAGCGCACGCTTAATGCAGGGGCTTGCCGGCCCAGCTTGGTCTGAGCTGCACGCTCTCAAAGCTGGGTTCGTCGAGGCGCCAACGGACCGCGGTACGGAAGGGGTCGCTCCCTCGGGATCGAACGGCTCCGACCCGCAAGCTGTATCCAGTTAACACCTGTAACTTAAAGTGAAACTGAGTAAGAAACATCCGCGTATAGAATCCGGACGAACGCACGGACAGGACGTTCGTTCCACGGCCGGCGACAGCGGCATTCCCTAAAGGGGATTCGATCGAATCCCACAAAGAGCAAAAATGGTACGAACAGACATAGATCGGCTGGTCGCGGTGAGCTTGGTTGCTGTGGCTTCGGCAACAGCGGCTTCGGCGCAACCGGCCGGAGCCGCAGTCTTAGCTCAACAAACCAAAGCCACTGTGCCGGCCCGACAGACCGAGATCGCGATGACCCCACCCCTCACGCTCTCCCAGGCGGTGGCATTAGCGCTCGACAATAGCCGCGACCTGCGCGACGCCCGCTACGGATTAGAGGTAGCGGAAGAGCAGGTGTCGGAAGCGTGGGCGGAGGTCTATCCGGAGATCAGTTTTAGCGCCGACTACACGCGGAACTTGAAGCCGGCCGTCAGCTTCTTGCCGGCGGCGATCTTCGATCCTACCGCTGCCCCCGGAGACTTCGTGCAGGTTCAATTCGGCGCGGACAACTCGTGGCAGGCGGGATTGAGCGTGGACCAAGCCCTGTTTCGGCCAGCCGTGTTTCTAGGCCTGGGCGCAGCGGATCGTTTCCGGTCGCTGCAGACCGAATCTGTGCGGGGCCGGACGCAGAACGTGGTTACCCGCGTTCGGAGTGCCTTCTACACACTCTTGCTGACTCAAGAACAGGTGCGCTTGATCGAAAACTCGGTTGCGCGTGTCCGGCGATCGCTGCAGGAGACCAAAGCGCTGAACAAGGCCGGACTATCCTCGGACTACGACGTCCTGCGCCTCGAAGTTGAGCTGGCAAACCTAGAGCCCAACTTACGCCGCGCCGGAAACCAGGTTTTGGAAGATCGACGTGCTCTCGCGCTTGAGTTGAATCATGACGCCGGGGAGTCCCTAGAAGTCGCCGGCTCCCTCGCCGAAATTGACCTCGCTGACTTCGATGCGAACAGCGCTGCGAACAAAGAAGTTCTGCAGTTTGCCGGTGTCGAGTTCGATGATGAAGCGCCCAACGCCGACGACCTGGTTTCAATCGCGTTCGAGAGCCGTTCGGATTTGCGACAGTTGGAATTGACGGAACGACTTCGGCATACCGAGATGCGCGTCGAGCAGGTGGCCTACCTACCGACGATTTCCTTGTTCGGTAGCTACGGCGTAAATGCCCAGCAGAACGGGAGTCCCAATTTCTTCGGCACCGGGGTGAATGACCGAGCCACCTCGAGCTTCGCCGGGGTCCGGGTCAGTCTTCCGGTCTTTCAGGGGTTCCGACGCGATGCCAGGATCGACCAAAAGCGCGCCGCTCTGAGACAAGCTGAAACGCAGTCGGAGTTGGCCATCGACCAGGCTCGCACTCAGATCCAGGCACTGGCGGAGCAGGTGTCCGAAGCCAAGGAAAGGGCCCAGGCCCAAGGCTTCGCCGTTCAGCAGGCGCGCCGGGGCTTTGAGATCGGGCGCGCGCAGTACCGCGAAGGACTTGGCAGTCAGCTTGAATTGACCGACTCCGAAGTGGCTCTGCGCCAGAGTGAGTTCAACTACGCTCAGGCCGTATTCGACTACCTAATGGCTCGGGCCCAACTGGATGTCGCCGTCGGTGTTGTTCCAGGCGTCGATCGCGGGGCTTCAGCCGAAGCTGGAGGAGCGGGGTCGTGAGCGGACTTGAAGGAAACGAAACCATGATTCGACAGTACAGGAACACTGAAAACTTAGAGAAAGGCACATCCGTGACGACCATAAATGCACCGTTCGACTACTGGGCTGGGCGCACCGCGACGAAGGCGAGCCTCGTCGTCGCGCTCACCCTAGGCGCTGTCGCTTGCGGCGGAAGCGCTGAGGCCGGAGACACTGCAGCCGTACGGGACACAACCGCCGCGGCGTTCACTCGCATCATCAACGTCGAGACCCGCCCCATTAGCTCGGCTCCGTTCTCCGAGGTGATTCGACTGACCGGGACGGTTGCCGCCAAACGCGACGTTGTCGTTTCTGCGGAGGAGTCGGGTCGGATCACGCAGGTCTTCCTAGAGAAGGGCCGGCGAGTCCGCACTGGGGCAGCGATCGCAAAGATCAACGACGATGGGCTTACCGCTCAGGCGGAGCAGGCACGGGCCATGGCTAACCTTGCTGACGAAACGTGGACGCGACGGAAGCGCCTCTACGAGGAAGATCAAGTCGGCTCGGAGCTTGCCTACCTAGAAGCGAAGTACACCGCCGAACAAGCGCAGGCCGCAGTCGCGACTCTAGAGGTGAGGCTCGCGAAGACCGTTGTTCGCGCGCCATTCTCGGGAGTGCTGGATGATCGGATGGTCGAAGTGGGTTCGATGGTCTCAGCAGGGACGGCGATCGGCCGAGTGATCGACTTGGACCCCGTGACGATCCAGGCGGGCGTCCCTGAGCGTTATGCACTCGACGTGCGACGAGGTTCTTCGGTATCCGTCACGTTCGATGTGCTGAACGGTGAGCTGTTTGAGGGAGTTGTGGCATTCGTCGGCTCGGCGGTTGATCAGCAAAGCCGAACGTTTCCTGTCGAGTTCGACATCAGGAATGCCGAAGAGAAGATCAAGCCCGAGATGATCGCCAACGTGAACCTTGTTCGTCGGCAACGGGAAGACGCGATCGTGATTCCCCAGGAAGCTTTGGTACGCGTCGAAAATGGGTACGTGGTGTTCGTTGTCGAAGGGACGGGCACAGACGCAACCGCCCGAGTGCGGCGGGTCGAACGTGGCCCGTCTCAGGGTAACGAAGTGGTTGTGGAGTCGGGACTGAAGCCAGGGGAACGCCTCGTCCTTGTTGGACAGCACCAAGTGGAAGACGGGGATCGCGTCCGTGTCACCGCGGAGTCGAATTAGAATGATCAAACGAGCGGAACCATCGATGAACGACGACGGAAACGACACCGAAGGCCCCGTCCTGGAACACTTCAAAGAGTTCCGGATCACCTCTCTCGCGATCGACCACCGCACCAGCGTAATGGTGCTCTTTGCCATTTTGGTCTTCGGTGGGATTACGTCTTACATCGCTCTTCCCAAGGAGTCGTTCCCTGAGGCCGAGATCCCGATGATCGCGGTTTCGACGATCTACCCGGGGGTTTCGCCGGCCGATATCGAGACGCTGGTCACTAGACCCCTCGAAGAAGAACTCAACACCATCTCTGATGTGAAGGAACTCACGTCGACATCGGTTGAGGGTTATTCGAGCATCGTTGCTGAGTTCGAGGCGAGCGTTAACCTCGACGAAGCACTCGCCAGCGTGCGTGAGAAGGTGGACCTAGCCAAACCCGAGCTGCCTGCTGACGTCGACGAGCCGACGATCATCGAGTTCAACTTCAGCGAAGTGCCGGTCATGCAGGTGAACTTGTCCGGCGAATACGGCTTGGTCCGTCTCAAGGAACTCAGCGAAGACATCAAAGACGAGTTGGAACAACTCCCTCAGATCTTACGTGCCGACGTGCGCGGAGGGTTGGAGCGGGAAGTGAAGGTCGACGTGGATCTGCGCAAGATTCAGTTCTACAACATCGGCTTCCAAGATGTCATCGACGCCATCGCGTTTGAGAATGTGAATATTCCTGGCGGGTCGATCGACGTCGGATCTCAGAAGTTCCTGGTTCGAGTCGATGGCGAGTTCGACGATCCGTCGATAATCGAAGAGTTGGTCGTCACGACGAAAGCCGGTCGTCCGATCTACGTCCGCGATATCGCAACGGTAGAGTTCGGATTTGCAGAACGGGAGAGTTTCGCCCGTCTTGACGGCGCTCCGGTCGTAACGATTGACGTGATCAAGCGTTCCGGACAAAACATCATCGAGACCTCGGCAGCTGTGAAAGAAGTCGTGGCCGGGATGGAACCTCTGTTCCCGCCCACAACGGTTGTGAAGTTCACGTCCGACTCGAGCGAAGATATTTTCGAGATGGTCGCGAGTCTCGAGAACAACATCGTCTCGGGTCTCCTGCTCATCATCGGAGTCCTGTTGTTTTTCCTGGGACTGCGCACCTCGATTTTCGTTGCGGTCTCTATTCCTGCCTCAATGCTCCTGTCGTTCATAGTCATCCGATTGGCCGGAGTAACGTTGAACATGGTTGTGCTCTTTTCGCTCATCCTCGCGCTGGGAATGCTGGTCGATAACGCGATTGTGATCGTCGAGAACATCTACCGATATTTGGAGGAGGGATGGGACCGGGTCGACGCTGCAAAGAAGGCCACCGGTGAGGTTGCGATGCCGGTGATTGTGGCAACCGCGACGACGCTGGCCGCTTTTGCGCCACTGCTCTTCTGGCCCGGTATGATGGGCCAGTTCATGGGGTACCTGCCGCTCACGCTGATCATCACGCTTTCGAGTTCACTCTTCGTAGCGATTGTGATCATTCCGGTATTCTGCGCGATGTATATGCGGCTGGAAGACGAGCCCCGGGCGCCAATGACACGTGAAGCGCGCCTGACTGGGATCGTGGCGGCTGGGTTGGTTCTGATCTGGATCGCGCTGCAGAATCCGCTGACCGCAGTCTTGCTCCTGGGCACGGCCATTGGGATGTACTTCCTTCACACACGTGCCCTGAGCCAAATCGCCCAGCGTTTCCAAACCAATTCTTTACCTAAACTTACATCTCGCTACGAGGGCGCCCTACGCTGGTCGCTGAACCATCGCGGACGGATCATCGCCACGGCGGCCGGCACCTTCGTCGGCTCGATCGCGCTCTTCATGGTCTTCAATAACGGGTCGGAACTCTTCCCCGAGGACATCCCGCCGGCACAGGTTTTCGTCGACGTCGAGGCTCCCGTGGGTACGAGAGCTGGATTTACTGACGAACTCGCACGCGCGTTGGAAGGACAGATCGGCAGCGTCGATGGGATGGATGATTCGAAGTCCATCGTCACGACGGTTGGCGGCGGAGGTGGCGGTGGCGCGGACATGATGGGGAGCGCCGGGCCCAGTGGGCCTAACGCTGGGCGCCTGACGGTGAGTTTTGTCGACTACAAGGAGCAGCAGTCAGACGTCTTCGAAACGCTTGCGAATCTGCAGGCAACGATGGGGGCCGACTTGGCCGGCGCCGAAGTGTCAGTCGAGAAGATGGCCGAAGGACCGCCGACGGGCCCGCCCATCAACATCGAGATCTCAGGTGAAGATCCCGTTGTCTTGGAGGAACTCGCCGCGAGTGCCCTACAGGTGCTGCGCTCCTCCGCTGTGTTTCCAAAATTGGTGGGATTGGATACCGACGTTGACGACGCACGACCCGAGCTGTCCATTGTCGTCGACCGAGAGATGGCGGGGCTCTATGGGCTTACGACGTTCAAGGTGGCCAACGCGGTCCGCGGGGCCGTTCAGGGAATCGAGGCAGCAAAGTACAGAACCGGGAACGACGAGTACGACATCATCGTGCGCCTCGCGCCCGAGTTCCGTGCAGAACTGTCGGACCTAGACAACCTGACCGTGATGGCAGAAGGGCAGCAGGTTCCGATCACGTCAGTTGCCAGTTGGCAGGTGGGTGAAGGACTGGGCTCCATCAAGCGGAAGGACATGTTTCGGGTCGCCACTATTGGAGCCGAGGTCGTGGCCGGTGAGAACTCAAACGCCGTCCTCGGCGAGGTCCAAAGCATCATGGCCGAATTCGGCACCACGCTGCCACCCGGATACGCGATTTCGTACACCGGGGAGCAAGAGGAGCAAGCGGAGGCCATGAGCTTCTTGGGCTCGGCCTTTCTGATTGCCCTAGCGTTGATCGCGTTCATTTTGGTGTCGCAGTTCAACTCGGTGGTAAAGCCTGTAATCATCCTGTCGTCGGTTTTCATGTCGACGGTTGGCGTGTTGCTGGGGTTGATCATCTTCCAGATGCCGTTCGGCATCATCATGACGGGCGTCGGCATCATCTCGCTGGCGGGCATCGTCGTCAATAACGCCATCGTGCTGATCGACTACATCGATATTCTTCGAGAGCGTGACGGCATGGATCGTCGCGAGGCGCTGGTGCAGGGGGGCAAGACACGCTTTCGCCCGGTCCTGCTCACGGCAATCACGACAGCCTTGGGCCTCGTGCCTCTGGCCATCGGTCTCAACTTCGATTTCTTCGGCCTGTACACGTCGCTTGCACCAGAGCTGTACTGGGGAGGAGAGCAGGCAGCGTGGTGGGGACCCATGGCCATTGCGGTGATCGCCGGAATCTTGTTCGCGACAGTTCTGACGCTGTTCCTGGTGCCCGTTATGTATTCGTTGGTTGATGACGCCACAGCCTTCTTCAAGCGTCACTATTCGGCCGATGAGGCAGAGCAGGCCCGCGCTTCGCGGCATGAAGCCGCGCCGGTCGGGGAGCGGGAGGTGTTGGAGCCGGTTCCAGCGATGACCCGCAACCTCGAGAGTGGTCTCGAGCCCGCCTAATTCGTCAGAGATTGACCCACGTGAGTTGAAGAACACGAAACGGGGGCCTCTTTGGGCCCCCGTTTTGTTGCGTGTACGCCGCGAAAACGTGGCATGTCGCCTGCGAGTCGCACGGCAGCGGAGGTAGTGCCATGCACCGGTTCGCACAGCACCGCGCCGAAGAGTGGGTTCGCGTCGTCCGCAACCAAGCTCTAGCGCGGCCACGAACATTCGGAAGGCTTGTGATCGTCGGGCTCCTCATGCCTTACGTGTTCTGGCTGGCGTTCGGGTACAAGTACCACTTCATCGACGGCGTGAACCTGCTCATCCACGAAGCGGGGCATCTCCTGCTCACCCCGCTGGGCCAACCCTGGCACATGCTGGGCGGCACGCTGCTGCAAATTGCCATACCTGCGGTGTTCTGCGTCCATTTTCTACGGCGGGGTGACCGTTTCGCGGGCGCGATCCTGGGTGTGTGGCTAGCAGAGAGCCTGATGAATGTCGGGCTCTACATGGGAGACGCCATAGCTCGTCAGCTACCTCTAGTCGGAGGAGGCACCCACGATTGGAACTGGATCCTGACGAAGGCCGGGCTGTTGCGGCACGCCGAGGCGCTTGGGTTCGTCACCCACCTCCTGGGAGCCTCGCTCGCAATAGCGAGCGTGGTGTTCGCGTGGCAGTACCGTGACTACGTCCATCCCGTCCTCGGTGTGCATGCGGAAGACCCGGAAGTGGTCGCGCAACGAGAAGAGCAGGAGGAGCGCGAGCAGCGGGCAGACCCGGTCGGACGGCCTTTGGGTGACCCGTTGATTGATGCGTTGCAGGGGTTTGAGGAGTCGGACGTCGAGCCCATGGAGTCGCGGAGTCGCGTACGCCAGCGACGGGTCTTGGTTTAGGGTTACCGAGGGGCGGGGCCGGGAGGGTCCGACCCCGCTGTATTAGGTGGGAGCTACGGGGTAGAGCGGATTAATTCGAGGTAGAGAGGACTGATTCGAGGTAGAGAGGACTGATTCGAGGTAGAGAGGACTGATTCGAGCTTGCGGCCGCTCGAATCGCTCTTCTTTCGTGCTTCGCGCTCTCCGGCGCAAAACCCGCGGCTCGAATCGCTCTTCTTTCGTGCTTCGCGCTCTCCGGCGCAAAACCCCGCGGCTCGAATCGCTCTTCTTTCGTGCTTCGCGCTCTCCGGCGCAAAACCCCGCGGCTCTAATTGTTTAATGCCCCCGTGTTGATCCAGTTCTTGATGTTGTTCATGTCGATTGTGTCGAGTTGAATCCCGCCTAGGGGCATCTGGCCTCCAACCGTCTGGCGGCCTTCCAACTTGATGACCAGGTAGGAGTTATCGGCATCGTTGGCGAGGACCCGAATAATGGGTTCCCGCGTTGCTGTCACACCCACCAAAGAGGCGAAGGCGGCCGAGGCCGTTCCAAGCTCAAGCCCTGCCGAAGCTGCGGCACCATGACAAGCACCTCCGCTGCATCCGCGGCGGTTGAAGATCTCTTGGATGTCCGTCGCAAGTGACGGATTCGCAACAACGACTCGCGTGTCGGTCGGAGTCGGCGTAGTAGGCATGGTCGGGGTATCGTCGCCACACGCAGCGAAGGCAACGACAACGAGCGCGGCAGTCAGTGCGCCCAAGGTAGTTCTTGCGAACAAACGAGCCTGCATGTTCATCTCCATTGGAGGGGGTTGGGTTGGGGGGGACACCCTCGGTCTTTCAAGATTGAAGAAACTTCTGTCGAACGCCAGTCTCCAAACTTGAAACAGAGAAGGGGGATGGCGGGTTCCCTAAGTTTCACGGCTATGCTCCTCGCTCTTCCGATTCCTATGAGCACTCCGATTTCGGTCCTCCCACTCCTGACCTGCGGCGTGCTTTGCCTCGGTCAAGCTTCGCCCGTCTTCGGGCAAGAAGCCGACCCGCCCCCCGCCGATGGCGTCCTCACGGGGACGTGGGAAGGCACCTTGCAGATCCCAACCGGGGCCGAGATCCGGGTCATCTTCCACATCACGCCCCAGGACAACGGCTGGAGCGCGACCTGGGATTCTCCTGACCAAGGGGCCATCGGCTTGCCCGCCGGTCCCCCTGTGCTGGAGGCGCGCGCACTCCTGATTCCGCTTCCTGCCATTCAGGGTCGCTATGAGGGCACGCTGGCCCCAACAGGGTCCGAAGTCGAGGGTATCTTCCACCAGGGGCCGGCCGAGATTCCGCTCATACTACGACGCACGTCGGCGGACGCTGGGCTTCCCGATCGGCCTCAAGAGCCGGCCGGGCCGTTTCCGTACCAGGCTGTCGACGTTCAGTACACAAACCCTCGGTCCGAGGATGTCTCCCTAGCGGGCACGCTGACGATCCCTGAGGGACGCGGTCCGTTCCCGGCGGCGGTTCTGATCTCCGGCTCCGGACCGCAAGACCGGAACGAATCGCTGGCAGGCCACAAGCCGTTTCTCGTGCTTGCCGATCATCTCACGCGTCAGGGTATTGCTGTGCTGCGCTTCGATGATCGCGGGGTGGGGGCATCGACAGGCACATTCGGGTTGGCCACGTCGGCCGACTTCGCAACGGATGTGTTGGCGGGAGTTGAGTATCTCAAGACTCGCTCAGACGTTAGCGCCGATCGGATCGGACTGATCGGCCACAGCGAAGGAGGACTGATTGCGCCGCTGGTTGCCAACGAGACTGACGACGTCGCATACGTCGTGATGATGGCGGGGCCGGGCCTTCCGGGCGACGAAATCTTGCTCTTGCAGAGCGCGCTCATCGCTCGTGCAGACGGCGCAAGCGAGACGGGGATCGCCTTGAACGATCGGACACAACGAGAGCTATTCGGTCTCCTAAAAGCCACGGATGATCCCGCCTCGGTCCGCGACGATGTGCGCGCGACCTTAGAGCGTTCCGCCGAAGAGATCGACGCGATTGATGCGGGTGCCGCCGAAGCTCAAAGGCAGCAGGTTGCGGCTCAGGTGGTCCAACTGACCTCGCCGTGGTTTCACTACTTCCTGACGCACGATCCCCGCGAACCGCTGCGGCGACTTCAGCAGCCTGTTCTCGCAATCAATGGCGGGAAGGACCTGCAAGTGCCCGCTGGACCGAACTTGGAAGCGATCGAGGAGGCGCTAACCGCATCCGGGAACGAGGACTTCACTCTCCACGAGTTTGAAGGTCTGAATCACCTCTTTCAGAGTGCTGGCACGGGGGCACCGTCGGAGTACGCCGAGCTCACTGAGACCATGTCGCCGCGAGTGCTTCAGGTGATCGGCGGGTGGATCCGTAAGCGAACCGCTCGCTAGAAGGTACGCCCCAGGATGAAGTACCACGCACCTTGACCCCGCTCGGCGCGCCCGTATCCGAGTTGGACCGGGCCGAAGAAAGTCTCTAGCCCAACGAAGAGGCTCCCTCCAAACTGGAGGTCCCCGATTCGTAAGGCTTCAGCGGCCTTCCATGCGTTGCCAGTCTCGACGCTAACGCCCACCAGGAGATCTCCTCCGGAGAGCGTTGTTGGTAGAGTCGCGATGGGTCTGTAGTAGGCGAGGCCGGCCAGGGCCAAATCGGATCCGGTGAAGGTGCGCTCTCGGACTCCCGACAGGCGAAACAGTCCACCTAGGTCGAATTCATCCCACGCCGGAAGGGCGTCTCCGAGCGACGTTGCCCCCTCAAGCTGAAGCAGAAGCGTCCCCCTGCCGACTGGGACGGCTTGGAGGAATCGGAGGTCGAGGCGGAAGTAGTCCGCGCTGCTCCCTAGTTGGGTCGTCGAGCGGGATAGCACTGCTTGTAGCGCGTCACCAGATCTCGGAAAGCTCCGATCATCGATTCGGTCCACCGAGAGCGTTGCACTCATGGTGCCTATGTCATCCTTGATATCGGTTGAATCAGCGAGCCCAGTGCGGGTCTTTAGGAGTGCCTTTCCGCGCTCAATCTCAGCACGGAACTCTCCCCAATTGCCCAGACGCACGCCGGCAGCGAACGAAGCTCCGTAACGCGTCCGGCGGCGCTGTGCCACGCGAGTGTGGTTGGCGTAGACATCGAGGATATCCCGTTCGAAGGTGACTTGAGGAGCGAGGAACACGACGCCGCCGCCGCCCAGGGGCTGATACCACTCCGACAGCAAGCGTCGCACCTCTCCGAGTTCGACCTCGCTGCGCAGCTCTGCCCCCCATCCGTTCAATTGCGTCATTGTGTAGCCCGCCAAGAAATCGAATGCCGAGTTCCCGCCGAGGTCGTCCTTAAAGCCAACGCCGAGCCGCAGGTAGTGAGGGCCCCACGGCTCCGGCACCACGTCGATCACAAGCGTTCCGCTGGACCGATCGACTGCGCTGGGCCCGACGTCCTCCACGTGGTAGGTCACGGACTCGAAGAAGCCCAGTCCGTAGATATTTGCCAAGTCCTCAGTGAGGAGAGCCACGTCCAGCGGTGCCCCGACCTCTTGGCGAATGAGGCGCCGCAGTTGGAGATCGTCGAGGGCCGACCGGTTCACCAAACGGACTTCTTCTATGGTAGGAAAGGCCATTCGTCTAGACCTGATCTGGCTGCGCCAGGCGTCGTACGCTCCTTCGGACAGTCCCAATTTCGCTAGCTGCTCTTGGGCGGCTTGGGCGGCGATCGACCCCGCGCGAGCGGCCTCCAAGGTAGATGGGAAGTCTGCGGAGCCGATGCCGGTAAGGTCAGGTACGAGTACCACATCGTCCGAGTCCAGCCGATCGAGCTCGGCCTGCGTGGCTCGTTGGATCGGAAAGCGCACGATCTGACGAGAGATGGACACGGCCGTGCCCAATTCACCGACCTCGTCGGGCGGCGTGGCCACGTCGACTGCGATGATCACATCCGCGCCCATCGCTTTGACGGCACTCACCGGGACGTTCTGTGAGATGCCCCCATCGATAAGGAGTCGGCCGTCGATCTCGACCGGCACGAATACGCCAGGAATGGACATACTCGCCCGAATAGCACGTGCGAGGTCGCCTTCCGCCAGAGGGATGGGCGTCCCATCGGCAAGGTCAGCGGCGACGGCGCGGAAGGGGATCGGGAGCGCGTCGAAGTCCAAGACGCTGCCTACTGGGATCCCGAAACCCGACAAGAGCACGTGCAGACTCTGACCTGTGATCAAGCCACGGGGCAAGTGGAGGCCGCCTCGATCCAGTCCTAGCTCGAGTTGAACTGGAAAGCGTACGTCGTCTTGCTTGCGACGGTACGCTAGGTCGGCGCGAGGGGGACTACCGCGAAACAGCTCTTGCCAGTTAAAGGATTGCGTGAACTCCCCGAGTTCCTCGGACGAGAGACCCGTGGCGTAAAGCCCCCCGACAATGGCTCCGATCGACGTGCCTGCAATGACGTCGATGGGGACGCGCAGCTCTTCCAAGACCTGGAGCACTCCGATGTGAGCTCCACCTCGCGCTCCACCGCCACCAAGCACCAAGCCCACGCAGAGACGCCCGACCACGGCGGCGCACCCCGTCTCGCGGGCCGAAGGTGTACTCTGGGCTTGGACCCCGGGGAGCCCGATGAATAGGCTTGCGCCAACTACCAGACACAGCCCGCCAAAGTGAGGCGCGCGACCGTTGTGGTGCACGTGGCCTCAGACAGGCAGGAAGAAGAAGGTGATCCCGAGTATGATGTATACGGCGAGCAGTTGAACGCCTTCCATCCAATGCGATTCGCCGTCTTGGGAGATCAAGGCCATGATCGCGACCGAAACGGTGACCGCCACAACCTCCATGGTTGTGAAGCGCAGATCCATTGGAGCCGGTCCAATCCAATAGCTCAGAAAGACCAACACCGGAGCCACGAAAAGCGCGACTTGAATCGACGAACCGACGGCGATGTTCGCGGCCAAGTCCATCTTGTTCTTCAGCGCCATAAGCACTGCGGATGAGTGTTCGGCCGCGTTACCCACAAGAGCCACCAAGATCACACCGACAAAAACCTCGTTCATTCCGAACGCCTCGGCAGCCTCCTCGGTGGCACCCACCAACAGCTCACTCATCACTCCGACCATCGCGGCCGCGGCGAGTAGGACCATGAACGAACGGCGCACCGGCCAGGGCTCGTGTCCGGTCGAGTCGATGGGATGGGCAGCGTCCTCGCCCTCAACGGGTGCGGCAGCTCCCAGGTATAGGTGGGAGTGGGTTTTGAGTGTGAACACCAGGCTTGCGATGTACGTCACAATCAAGACCACGGAGATCTCGAGACTGAGGCTACGCTCGACGGCGGCCGCAGTGTCCCCGCTAACCATGTGAAAGATCGCGGGGATGACCAACGCGACGGCCGCGAGTACAAGCATTGTTGAGCCGAGGCTCGCGGCGGTGCGGTTGAAGCGTTGGATCGGAAACTTGAGTCCGCCCAATAGAGCGGATAGACCGAACACCAAGAGGATGTTGCCGATGATCGAACCGGTGATCGACGCCTTCACCAGATCGTAGAGACCCGCACGCAGCGCCATGATCGCAATGATCATCTCGGCAGCGTTGCCGAACGTTGCGTTCAGGAGTGCTCCGAGCCCAGCGCCTACACGCTCCGCCAACTGTTCAGTCGCTCGTCCCATCCACCCAGCCAGTGGGATGATGGCGAGCGCCGACGTGAGAAACACCCACGAGGCCTCTACGTGCATCACGTGCTCCATCGCGAGCCCGATGGGCACAAAAACCAAAAGTACAGAGAGCCAGTTCTGGGCGAGCCAGCTAACACGTTTTTCCTCTACTTCCGTCACGAATTCAATCCTTGCTCGTTCGCTTCAGCCAAATCTGCAGGTGTATCAATGTCGCGGAGGATACCCTCGTCTAACACAGGAACCTCACGCACATAGTCTGGGTGGGTTGCGATGAAACTGCGGGCGCCGCGGTCACCACTCAATCCCGCCAACGCGGCTTGATGGGCGCGGCTGAACAGTACGGGATTCCCGCGGTCGCCGGCGAATGTGGGCACACAGATCGTGCCAGGCCCGCCTGCGGCCAGTTCCCGTGCGAGCTGCTCAATCGTCGACGGACGCACGGCAGGCATGTCGCCGAGCGCGACCAGAAACCCCTCAGCTTCCTCCGGCACGGCGGCAGCGCCCACCGCCAGCGATGTCCCCATCCCCTCGTCGTGCCGAGGGTTGTAGACGGTAAGCGCGGGGGCTACGAGTGTCTCGAGCTCCTGCCGCATATGCCCCGTTACCACGATGATGGGTGAGACCCCCGCACGGGTGAGTGCGTTGATCGTGCCTATGACTACCGGGGTCTCACCTACTTGAGCGAGGAGCTTGTTCTTCGAGCCCATCCGTCGCGAAGCTCCGGCCGCAAGAACAATCCCCGCAATGCGGTGAGTGGTTTTCATGACGAGGGTGTCCGAAGCACCTGGATGACTTGGGCGAGTACCGAAACCGCAATCTCCGCCGGACTTCGGGCCCCAATGTCTAGACCCACCGGTGAATGGATGCGCTCCAACGCTGGTGCCTTAGCCCCAGCGGCGGCCAGGCGCTCAACCCGCTTTTTGTGGGTGCGGCGGCTACCGAGTGCGCCGATGTAGAAAGCGGGTGAACTCAGGGCGGCCACCAAGGCGGGGTCATCTACTTTTGGATCGTGGGTGAGCGTCACGATTGCCGTGCGATGATCAAGGCCAAGTTGTGCGAAGGCCTCCTCCGGCCATGCGCGCAGGAGCTGCACGTCCGGGAAGCGAAACTCGCTTAGCCACATGGGTCTGGGGTCGACGACAATGACCCCAAGTCCGGCCTGGGCCGCCATTGGAACAAGTGTTTGAGCCACGTGCACCGCTCCCACGACGATTAGCCGAGCCGGCGGGTTGAACGGTCGCGCCATGTAGCGAACGCCGCCGTCCTCGAACTCGACAGTGCGGTCCTCGCGCACGGCGCGCTGAGCCGCAGTCATGCTTGGTTCAATCCCGACGCTCCCGGGAGCTGGCGTCCCGCTCAAGTCCGGGGGAAGAAGCACGTCGAGTGGAAAAAGTACGTTCTCGGCAGGCGTGTCGTTTTCCACGGATGCGGACTCCTCAACCGACGTAATCCACACGGGTGCCCGGCCCTCCGTTCGGGCGCTGAGAATTGTCGAAAGTGTCTCCTGTTTCATCCGATCCGCTCGACCTTCACCGACACGCGCCCGCCGCAGGCCAGGCCCACCTCCCAGGCGAGTTCATCCGTAACGCCGAACTCCAACAGAGCAGGGGTTCCCGTCACGATAACCTCCGCTGCGGCCTCAATCACCGCGTTCTCGACGCAACCACCCGAGACGGAGCCCACAAACTCGCCCGTAGCGGTCGCGGCCAGGAGACTACCGGGGCGCCGGGGTGCTGACCCCCATGTGGAGACCACCGTCGCCAAGGCTACAGTGTCTCCGGCCTCGATCCAACGTTGGGCCTGGCGCAGTACCTCGATATCTACGGACATACCGAAATGTCCCAGTGACCCGCACGCCGGGGCAAGATGCCCGTCTGATGTTTCGTGCCACCACCACCCGCAGAGGTTGCGCCCAGGGGGTCCGGGGACCCGATTGCTTTACTCTGGCGCCGTAAGGCCCTCGCGAACCCAACTCGGACGTGGAGCACCATGCAGCGGAGCAACTCTTGGATTCTCGGCGTACTCGCGATCTCCACGGCCTGTACAGCGCCGCAGCCACCCGACAACGACGACCCTGACGAGCTGTACGCATCTGTTGCTGAGGCTGTGCGTGCATTCATAACGCACGAAATGGACGGAAAGGGGCTGCCCGCTCTCTCGATCGCCTTGGTCGACGATCAAGAGGTCGTCTGGGCCGAGGGGTTCGGCTTCGAAAGCCTCGAGGACAGCATTCCCGCAACTGCCTCCACAGTTTTTCGCGTAGGATCGGTTTCTAAGCTCTTCACCGATCTGGCGGTCATGCGCCAGGTGGAACGTGGCGTGCTGGATTTGGACGACCCGATCACATCCGTTTTGGCGGACTTCACGCCGAGCAATCCGTTTGGTGGCGAGATCACGCTGCGCCAGCTCACATCTCACCGCGCGGGGCTGGTTCGTGAGCCACCCGTTGGCCACTACTTCGACGACACCGAGCCTACGATCGAGGCAACCGTGGCGAGTCTCTCCAGCACGCAGCTGGTGTACGCGCCGGAAGCGAGGTCCAAGTATTCGAACGCCGGGATCGCGGCTGTCGGGCAGGCCCTTTCCGTAGCCAGCGGCGACCCGTTCGAGCAGCACCTGCGCACCGAGATCCTCGAACCGCTGGGTATGCACGCGAGTTCCTTCGAAGCCACCGACGCCGTTCGCGCCCGTCTGGCGGACGCCCAGATGTGGACCATCGACGGTCGGACAGAGCCCGCGCCGACCTTTGCCTTGGGGATGGCACCCGCAGGGAGCATGTATTCGACGGTGCTCGACCTGGGCCGCTTCATGAGCGCGTTGTTTGCCGTGAACGACGGGTCCTCAGAAGGCCTGATCAGTGCCGAGTCGTTGGAAGAGATGTGGACGCCTCAGTTCGCGCCTGAGGGTGCGACAAACGGCTTCGGAATCGGCTTTGCGCTGGGTCAGTTCGAGGGCCGCCGATCCATCGGGCACGGGGGGGCGATTTACGGCTTCTCGACCGAGCTACTCGCACTCCCTGAAGAACGACTCGGCGTTGTGGTTACGACGTCTCTTGATATCACGAATAGCGTCGTGGGACGGATCGCCGAGGCCACGTTGCATGCGGCGCTTGCGACCCGGGAGGGCCGGAGCTGGACGGCCCCCGTCACGCCCCTTGCCGTGGAGCCCGCGCGGGCGGAGGCACTTGAAGGTCGATACGCTCAGGCCGGGGAGCCCGCGTTCGACCTGCTCGAACTTGGGGGTCGCCTCTACCTCGAGCCTGCAGGTGGAGGCATGCGCGTCGAGTTAAAGGCGCTCGGCGACACGCTAATTGTTGATGACCGCCGGGCGTTTGGCAGACGGCTCGTTCAGGAGGACACAGCGCTCCGCGACGGGGAGCGCACCGTGACTCGATCCGATATTCCTGAGCCGGCTGCAGCCCCTGCGCGTTGGGCGGGTCTGATCGGCGAATACGGATGGGACCACAACGTCCTCTTCATCCATGAGAACGGAGGATCGCTCACTGCGCTCATCGAGTGGTTCTTCCAATATCCGTTGGTCGAGGAAAGCCCGGACCACTTCCGCTTCCCAGAGACGGGCCTATACCCGGGGGAGTCGTTGGTTTTTGAACGCGACGGTGATGGGAGAGCAACGCGCGTGGTGCTGGCCGGAAGCGTGGTCTTCGATCGGCGCGCCATCGACGGCGAGGGCGACGCAACCTTCAAGATCGAACCCGTTCGACCTGTATCCGATCTCCGGGTCGAAGCTCTGGCCGCCGAGCCTCCTGCTGAGCAGGGCGATTTCCGTGCGTCTGAGTTGGTCGAGGTGGCGACATTGGATCCCTCAATCCAACTCGACATTCGTTACGCCTCGTCAAACAATTTTATGGATGCGCCGTTCTACGACGAGCCACGGGCGTTCTTGCAAAGGCCCGCCGCAGAAGCGCTGGTCCGAGCCCACAAGCGACTTAGTACCTATGGCTTAGGGTTGCTGATCCACGACGGGTACCGGCCCTGGTACGTGACCAAGATGTTCTGGGATGCAACGCCAGAGGAGCAAAAGTTGTTTGTAGCGGATCCGGCATCGGGATCGCGGCATAACCGGGGGGCGGCGGTCGACCTCACGCTGTACCGTTTGTCCGACGGGGCCCCGGTGCGGACGGTCAGTGGGTATGACGAGTTCTCGCCGCGGGCATTCCCCGACTACCCAGGCGGAACGTCGAGGGAACGGTGGCTCCGCGAAGTGCTTCGAGAGGCAATGGAGGACGAAGGGTTCGAAGTCTACGAATGGGAGTGGTGGCACTTCGACTACGGGGACTGGTCTCGCTATCCGATTTCGAACCTCACGTTCGACAAGATCGGAGGGTGACCCGACTGACTAAGGAGTTCTTCAAGGCGGTCAAAGGCAAGGATAGGGAGGGTGTTCGCACCCTAGCGGAGGCGCACCCCGCGCTGCTTAGCGCATTCGATCCCGATTACTTTGGGGGCCCCGCGCTAAACATCGCCGTCAGCCGAGCGCGGAGGGGATGGACGGATGCCTTTACACTTCGCCGCCTCCGCATCCGTGGTTCGCTTCCTGGGCGAGAACGGCGCCGAGCTCGAAGCTCGCGACATCGACCACGAGAGCACGCCCTTCATGTGGGCGGCGCCCGCCTACCCTGAAGCGGCCCGCGCACTCCTTGAGCTCGGTGCCCAGGGAGACATCTTTGGGTTCGCCGCCATGGGCGAAATGCACGCCGTTTCCGAAGCGCTCAACGAACACCCCGACCCGGGTTTGTGGCGGATCGATGCCGAGCGGTTTCCCACGAAAGGCAAAGATGTCATGGCCATCTACGCATTCACGCTGGGATGGCTGGCCACGCCGCTCCACGTTGCTGCGCGCCGCGATCATCCTGAGGTCATCCGCGTCCTGCTTGAGCATGGCGTCGACCCTTCCGTTCGAGGGGCCTACGATGAGGCGACTGCGCTACACATTGCGGCCTGGGAAGGCTCCGTTAGCGCGGCCCAAGCTCTGATTCACTCAGGGGCACCACTCGACATCAAGTCGGGCCCTGCCCACAGGAACGAACCGCTGGGCTGGGCAGTTGTGTCGGGGAAAGTCGATATGGTGAAAATGCTGCTTGCCCGCGGAGCGACACCTCAGCCCAACCATCTGCGGGGAGCCCAGACGGCTGCTGAGGGTGGATCCGACGTCGTTTCCCGGAGTACGCTCGACGACTGGCGTCAAATAGCTGTTATGCTCGACGAGGCGTTGTCCGGGGCCTAGACCCGACCCGCTCTTTGGAAGGCACACCCTTAAACAGATCGACCGTCCCTAAGAGAGGATCACATGTTCACTTCTCGAGCAGTTGCCCACCTCCGCTTCACGGGAGCGTCTGTCCTGTTGCTACTAGGGATCGCCGCGTTTCCGCCAATGCTCGCGGCCCAAGATCGTCCAACAGGGTGGCTTGATCGACCCGACAAAGCCGGGGCCGACATGAGCGACGTGACGTTCGTAACCATGGATCCTGGCTGGCACATCACGAGTGGACCCGCGGCGATTTACTACAACCCGGCGAATACCGTTTCTGGCGAGTACTCGGTGAGCAGCGAGATCTTTCTCTTCGACCCCGAAGGCAGACGCGAGGCGTTCGGAGTCTTCGTCGGAGGTGGCGATCTCCAAGAGGCCAGCCAGCGGTATCTGTACTTCCTCATCCGCCCGACCGGCGAGTTTCTTGTGAAGCAGCGAATTGGGGCAGACACACCGACGCTGGTGCCCTGGACGGCGCACGACGCGATCGTAGCCTGGTCCGCGCGAGAAGCCGACGCCGAGACGGTCCAAAACGTCCTGGCGGTCGAGGCAGGAGCAGAGACCGTGAGCTTTCACGTCAACGGGATTGAAGTCGCTAGCCTTCCGCGCGCTGAGCTTCACGTTGAAGGGGTGGTGGGTTTGCGCGTCAATCATGCCGTCAACCTCCATGTCTCTTCCTTGGATGTGAAGGACCACGGAGGCGAGCGCTAGCGAGGGGCCGGGATCGTGTCGCGCTTCTCGTGTGCTGCTGTGCTGTTCGACCTCGACGGTGTGCTGGTCGATTCGATGCACCTCGTGCGCAAAGTCTGGCGAGTCTGGGCGGTAGAACGAGGGTTGGACCCAGGGGCAGTATCGGCTGCCTCGAAGGGCGGCCCCGGCATCGAGACCCTGCGCATCATCGACCCAACCCTCGACATCGACGCCGAAGCGAAGCGGCTGTCTGCGCTTGAGCAGAGCTTCGTGAATGACGTTACCGTGATGCCCGGCGCGCTCGAAATCCTCGCCGAGCTGACGGGGCTGGGAGTGCCTTGGGGGATCGTCACCTCGGGCACGCTGGAGGTGGCTCGCGGTCGGATTGACCATTGCGCTCTCCCCAAACCGCAGGTCCTCGTCACCGCGGACCACGTGACTCGGGGCAAGCCACATCCTGAGCCCTACGTATCGGGTGCAGGACAGTTGGGTGTGCCCGCCGAACATTGTCTGGTGATGGAGGATTCGCCCGGAGGCATTCAAGCGGGGCGCGCGGCGGGCGCCACCGTAGTTGGCCTCGCAGGCAGTCATCCGCCGGAGCGACTGGCCGAGGCACACTACGTTGTGGAGCGCTTCGCCTCCCTGGGCATGGTTGCCTCACCTCGCGGGATCGACGTCACCGTCCAAGCTGTGGGTTAAGCGTTTCACCCTATCCGTCTTGCGACGTCAGTCTTCGTTTTGCTTTTCGTCAGGTGTGACCAGGCTAAGGGCCCAGCTCACCAACGAGATCGTCAGTGCACCCATGAGGGCCGCGCGAGGACCCGCAACAAACAGCGACGATGAAATTTGTGCGGTCAGCCAAAGCATCCCGGCGTTGATTACGAACGTGAAGAGCCCCAAGGTGAGGATGATCAGCGGGAACGAGAAGAAGCGAACGATCGGCCGGATGACTGTGTTAACGAGCCCGAAGATGAGGGCAAGGAACAGTACTTCAGTGACCGAACCGCTGAGCTCTATACCGTTGACCCACCGTGCGGCGGCCCACAACGCAGCGGCGTTAATGAGCAATCGAATGACGAGGTTACGCATGTCGGATCGTCCTCCAAAGGGAAGAGCAGAGTCGGTGCTCGAATCCTACGGCCGCAACTGGACCTACGAGAGAATTGCCCTGCTTGTGTCGGCATCAGAGGTGTCGGAAACAGAGGTGTCCGCACGAGAGGCGGGCCAACACCGATGATCGCAATGGCCACCTTGGGCGTCCTCGGCGTTGCAGGCATCCTGTGGAGTCGGGTGCAGCCATCGATACGGGGGGAATGGGGCGTGGATCACGCCCAGCTACCGAGTGCAGAGTTCGCTAGTGACGGCCAGGTGACGGTGCGCAATGTGCGCAACTTCCAGTACCGAACGGAGATTGACTTCGACCCCTTCTACGGGGATCGGACATACGACCTCGACCAGCTGAACTCCGTTTGGTATATCGTGACTCCCTTCGGGAGCGGCCACGGTGCGGCCCATACCTTCCTCTCGTTCGGCTTCTCCGATTCGTCGTTTGTTTCGGTCTCGGTGGAAGCCCGACGTGAGCCGGGGGAGCCCTACTCCCTGATCGGCGGGATGCTGAAGCGCTACGAGCTCATCTACGTCATCGGAGACGAGCGCGACCTCATCGGGCTGCGTGCCCAGCACCGTGACAACGAGGTTTATGTCTACCCGATCCGTACGGATATCGAAAAAATGCGGGCGCTGTTCGTCAGTATCCTTGAACGAACGAACCAACTCCGAGAGAAGCCGGAGTTCTACAATACGCTTACGAACAACTGCACAACGAGCATCCTGCGCCACGTGAATGAGGTCGCGACGGAACGCATTCGCTACGGCCGAGCCATCCTACTGCCCGCCCGGTCGGACCGGCTCGCGTTCGATCGCGGACTCATCGACACGGCATTGCCATTCGACGAAGCCAAGCGGCACTTCAATGTGACGCAACGCGCGAAGGCAGCCGGATCTGCACCTGACTTCAGCGCGTTGATTCGCGCAGGCTCATAGGGAGGCACCATGACGGAGTGGGTGGGCACAAGCGGCTTTTCCTACAAGGAGTGGAAGGGCTCGTTTTACCCAGAGGACATGTCGGCGGACGGAATGCTCGCTTTCTACGCGGATCGCCTTAACAGCGTTGAGATCAACAACACGTTTTACCGGATGCCCAACCGCAAGACCTTGGCAGGATGGGGTGAACGCACGCCCGACACGTTCAAGTTTGTCCTCAAGGCCTCACAGAAAATCACCCATCGGAAGAGATTGAAGGAGGTGGGTGAGGAGCTGGACTACTTGATTCCGACGATGGGTGAACTGGCTACCAAGCTTGGGCCCACGCTGGTTCAGCTGCCACCCAACTTTAAGAAGGATCTAGAACGGCTTACAGCTTTTCTGGACCTGCTGCCCAATGGATTTCAGGCCGCGTTCGAATTCCGCAACGCGAGTTGGTTTGATGACGAAACGCTGAATCTATTGCGTGAACGCGGGCAGGCTCTGGTGGCGTCCGATACGGGAAAGGAAGCCCTCCTCGCTGTCGAGGCTACAGCCTCTTTTGCCTATGCACGACTTCGTCAGGAGGAGTACAGCGACGCTCAACTGACGGCTTGGGCCGCCCAACTCCAAGCGCTGGATGTCGACGACCTCTACGTTTTCTTCAAGCATGAGGACGGGGGCACAGGGCCCAAGCTTGCGGCCCGTTTTCTGGAGTGCTTGAAATGAGGTCCACATCAAGGTGGACCTTCGGAGTGATCCTACTGGCGACCATTGCGTGCGCGGGCACGGATTCCGAGAAGCATCCGCCCCCAGTCGAAGGCCTGCGCCCGATCAACGGGACCGAACTTTTCGTGAAGGAGGTGGGGGCCGGTGACCCACTGCTCGTGGTTCACGGAGGTCCAGGGATGGAGCACTCGTACCTGCTGCCCGGGCTGGATGTCCTGTCCGGCGACGCGCGGCTAATCTTCTATGACCAGCGAGGAGGAGGTCGTTCGCTCGAGGTGGAGCCCGAGTCAATTTCCCTCGCAGGGTTCCTGGAAGACCTGGACGGAGTTCGTGCTTCAACCGGTCGGGACCAGGTCGACGTTTTGGCGCATTCGTGGGGAGGGCTGCTCGGTCTCCTGTATGCCGCACAGTATCCGGAGCATGTGCGTTCCCTCATTCTGGTCGGCTCGGTGGAGCCCGGACAGCGTTTCGCGGCGCAGGCGGCACAACGTGGCGGTGAAGCGCGTACTGAAGAGGATGCAGAGCGGATCAGCGCACTCTTGCAGTCGCCTGGTTTTGAGGAGCGTGACGCCGAAACCTTAAGCGAAATCTACTGGGTAGCGTTCAGCTCGACCCACGCGGACCGCGCCCACGCGGACCGGCTTGTTGTCGACTTCACCGACCTAACAGCCCGCCGCGGCAGTGACGTTGCAGCCGCACTCATGACGCCGCTCGGTGCCTTCGACTTCTGGCAAGAAGTCGCCGAGATCCAAGCACCTGTACTGATTGTGCACGGGGATAGTGACCCTACACCCATGGAGATGGCGCAGGAGTTGAGCGAGACGATTGCAACGGCACGCTTGCTTGCCATCGACGACGCTGGGCACTTCCCGTTCCTCGAGCGTCCCGAGGTCTTTCGCCAGGGGGTCTCGACCTTCTTGGCCTCTTTAACAGATGAGAGCTAGCGCGTGACGGGTACGAAGCCGCAAAAACTTCGCTTCGAAGCGACCCGTTCGTCGGGGGAGGTGTCGGCGGCTCTTCTCGTCCCAGAGACACCGGACGCCCTCTACGTTTTTGCACATGGAGCGGGTGCGGCGATGAACCATCCGTTCATGGAGAGGGCGGCCCAAGAGTTGGCGGCCCGGGGCATCGCCACGTTTCGCTACAACTTCCCGTACATGGAGGGCGGGAAAAGGAGGGGGCCGAATCCCGCGCCGGTGCTCGAAAAGACCGTCCGGTCGGCCGTGTCAGCAGCTCGGAGTGCGCTCCCGGGGTTGCCGACGGTAGCCGGAGGAAAGTCGATGGGCGGTCGCATGACCTCACGGGCTCAAGCCGCTGAGGGCATCGAAGGTTTAGCGGGAATCGCGTTCTACGGCTTTCCGCTGCATGCACCGGGTCGAGAGCCAAAGGACCGTGCCGACCATCTGGTGGACGTAGGCGTGCCCCTTCTGTTCCTGCAGGGGACCCGCGATCGACTGGCGAAGTTGGAGCTCCTGGAGCCGGCGATAGCGGACCTTGAGCGAGCTACACTACACGTGGTCGATGGCGGAGACCATTCGTTTAAGGTGCTGAAGAGAAGCGGACGGACAGAGGATGAAGTACACTGCGAACTGGCGGACACGATGAGGGTTTGGTTAGGTAAGATCGGAGACGCGGCGAGCGGCTAGAGAACGTTGGCCCGTGGAAGTTTAGCGTTAGCCCGCAGAGACTTGGAGTAAGCGATGTTTTGGGATTTGGTACAGCACAGCCCGATCGCGGTGCGCGATAAGGGAGCCGACGTCAATCGTCGCACGCTGACTTTGGAGAAGCGCGTGCTTCTACTCGAAGACGAGCTGCGAGCGACCCAGGATCTGGTGATCAAGCTGGTGGAGCGACTCGAGACCCACTTCGGCGAGGACATCGACGGAGACGGGGGTGTAGGCACGGCCAACCGACCGGGGCATGGTCCCGCCGGACAGCCGTGACCTGGCAGGCCGTACGCGCAGGTCTGCTTGACGGCCCCTCCAAGGGCGACGGGCCGACAACCCCCCTTTGGGATGCGTTGGCACAACCGTCGCCCCGCCTTCTGTTCAAACACAGTCCCCACTGCATTGTCTCGATGGGCGCCCGACGCCGAGTCCTCAAACTCAGCAGCGCGCGGCCCGATTTGCCCATCTTCGAAGTAGACGTGATCCGAGACCGCGCCACCTCGCAGGAGGCGGAGGCCAAGTTTGGGATTCGTCATGAATCTCCTCAGGCGATCCTCTTCGTGGGCGGAGTGCCGGTCTGGCACGGGTCCCACGGCGCGGTTACCGTCGACGCTGTTCTTGAACATTTGGATGGCGCGGTCGCTCAAGAACCGGATCGCTAAGGAAAAGCGCACACCGGGTCCCATAGCCGTCCGCTCCATCCGGCCTCAGCAGGAGTCGCTCTTTGCGCCCGTACACCCTCCTCGCCGCCTCACTTCTTGCGCTGTCCGCGAACGGGTTTGGCGCTACAGCCCTCCTCGCCCAAGCCGGTCAGTATCCTGCGGCTCGCCACGGCGGGTCCTATATGCACAACTACTACATCCCGCCGGCGCCAAGTAGCTCACCGTGGGCGCCCGCGTGGGCTCCGGACGGTCGATCGATTGCCGTGTCCATGCAGGGATCGATCTGGTCGGTTGATGTAGAGTCCGGCGTGGCCACGGAGCTGACTTCGGGTTCGACGTACGACAGCTCGCCCACATGGTCCCCCGATGGTCGCTGGCTTGTGTACGCTGCGGATTCCGACGGTGCGCGGATCCAACTCGAGGCTTTGGATACCCAAACGGGGGAAGTCGCACGGCTCACCGACGACGACCAACTCTACCTCGACCCGACCTTCTCGCCTGACGGCACCCGCCTCGCCTACGTCTCCACTCAGCCGTCCGGGTACTTCAATGTGTTTGTGCGGTCGTTTGCGGACGGTGCGTGGGCGGGGGATCCGGTGGCGATTACGTACGACAACAACTACGGGTCGAACCGCCTTTACTTCGGGCCCGACGACATGCACCTCACCCCGGCGTGGTTCCCAGACGGCGAAGAGTTGCTTCTGGTCTCGAATCGGGGCGTGCCCCTGGGGTCGGGCAACGTGTTGCGGGTGCCTGCCCGCCAACATGGCATCGATGAGGCCACGACGGCCCTCGCGGAGCAGACACTCTACCGTACCCGTCCTCACGTTTCGATCGACGGGAAACGATTCGTCTACTCGTCGACCTCTGGGACTGCGGACCAGTTCAACAACCTCTACGTGCAGCCGACGGTCGGCGGTGAACCCTACAAGCTCACATTCTTCGAATACGACGCCTTCCATCCGCGGTGGTCCCCTGACGGGGAATGGATCGCCTTCATCTCGAATGAGGACGGCCTCCCGCAGTTGGAGCTGCTCGAGACCTACGGGGGAGGGCGCAGCCGCATTGCGATTACGGAGCGAATCTGGGCCCGCCCCATGGGCACACTTCGCGTCGCCGTGACCTCGGCCGAGTCGGGGGGAGCCCTCCCGGCGCGGGTCATTCTCTCGGCCGCAGATGGCAAGACCTACACACCGGTCGATCAATACGCCCGCATCGGTCACGCGGGCGACCACGCCTTTCACGTCGAGGGCGGGTTCGACATCGAGGTGCCGGTGGGCGACGTGAACATGACCGTTGTTCACGGATTCGAGACCGTGCCGGAGACCGTTAACGTCACCGTCGCGGAGGG
Organism: Phascolosoma agassizii; assembly: GCA_035593235.1. Taxonomy (NCBI): domain Eukaryota; kingdom Metazoa; phylum Annelida; class Sipuncula; order Phascolosomatiformes; family Phascolosomatidae; genus Phascolosoma; species Phascolosoma agassizii. The sequence goes on from JAVJHY012009818.1 coordinate 80,349, forward strand.
TGAAGTAACCGAAGCGTCGGTCGGATTGCGGGCGCTTTGGGACCTCGGTGCTGAGGGGTGTTATTCGGGTTCGACGCACGTGCACATGAACTACGCCGGCAATCTGCACAACACGCTCGAGAATCTGGTGTTCATGTCTCGCGCCGAAGACCAGGACATTCTGAACGAACAGATCGCGAACAAGGACAACCGCGTCCTCGACCATCAGTTCTACATCCCCGGAGGCGGCGAACACCCCCTTTCGACCCCCGATCACGTGTTGGTTGTCGGGCAGGAGTACAGACCCCCGTTCTACGGGCACGTGTTCATGCTAGGCCTGCGGGATCATTTGATTTCACCTTTTGTGACTGGATACGAAGGGACGGCGATCGAGAGCCTCTATCCCAGCAACACCGACATGTTGAGAAAGGCGATCGACCAAGGGGCAACCGTCGGGTACGTCCACCCGTTCGTCGGAGACGCGGATCCCCTGACCACCGGTCTGGGAGGCGCAAAAGGGTTTATGGTCGATGCGGCGTTGGGGACCACCCACGCACTCGAATGGTCGTTGAACGGCAGAGCCGGGTTTTTCCCCCTCTACGCAGCCTGGAGCAACGGGCTGCGGGTCACGGCCACCGGTGGTGAGGACTCCATCACCAATCTGCACAGGTGGCGTTTGATGGGCAGCGCCCGGACCTACGTATGCACGGAGTCGGGGAATCTCTCGGCCGAGGACTGGTATAGCGGATTGCGGGATGGCCGTGCCTACGTGACGACTGGACCGCTCCTCCAGGTGGATGTCGAGGGTCAGGGACCGGGTGAGGATGTCGCCTTGGCGACTCCCGGCGATGTCACCCTCCGGGCTGAAGTGCGTTCGATCTCGCCTCTGGAAATTGTTGAAGTCGTGCACAACGGCGAGGTCATTCACACCGAACGTTTGACCGGAGATCGCACGTCGCTCCGCCTCGAACTCGACGTCCCCTTCGAACAAAGTGGATGGGTACATGTTCGCGCCTGGGGTAGCTCCGATGAGCGTTTCCCGATCGACCAGAACTACGCGCAGGCATTCAGCAATCCCGTGTGGGTGACAGTGGCCGACGCTCCGCTGCGCGACCGTGCTTCAGCGGAATACGGAGTGCGCTGGATCGACACGCTCCGCGAATTGGCGGATGCATGGCCGGGGTGGCGGTCTGAGGCCGAAAAGACCCACGTGTACGGTCAATTCGACGAGGCCCGGGCGATCTACGAGGCGTTTGCTGAGGATGCCCCGGGCGCATTGGACGGAGGGCAGTCCCGATGAAGAGTCTCCTACGTAGCGCTGTCATGGTTGCTGCCTTTGGGTCGACAGTCATGCCCTCGTTCCTGGCCGCGCAGGGGTCCGACGAGCAGGCAATTATCGAAACGTTGACAGCCATGTGGGCAGCGATCGAACTGGAGGACCTAGAGGCGTACGGCGCGCACGTGCACCCCGACTTCACATCGTTCGGAGAGACGGACACGTATCTATCGGAGGGGAAGGCGTACGAACTCCGGAGCTACGCAGACTACCTGCAGCGCGCGAACGACGTGCACACCGAGATGCACCAGCCCGAGGTCACGGTCCGCGGAGACGTCGCGTGGATCACATACTACTGGACCGACCACGGCACGATCCGCGGGGAGCGCTTCACCAGCCGCGGAAAGTCCACGCGCATCTTCGTCCGTGAGGGATCACGATGGCTTTGCATTCACGGTCATTACACGGCGGTGCCCTAATGCGGCGATTCGGTTGGGCCATAGTCAGTGCCGTCGCTCTGGGTGCTCTTCCCGGTGTCCCGGTTGCTGCACAGAACGGCACGGACATTTGGATCGTCCCGATCATCGGTGCGGGTGACGCGGCCCAGCTAGGGGAGCCGGTCCCGGTGACGACGCGCGCCGGGTACGACAACCAACCCGCCTTCTCGCTGGACGGCAGTCTCCTTTACTACACGGTGAACCTGGGTGGCCAGACGGACATTTGGCTGATCGCCGTGGACGCGACCGGCCAACCGGTGGGTGACCCCGCTCCGTTCACCTCGACGCCCGAGAGCGAGTACTCCGCCGCCGAGGTGCCTGATCGGGATAGGATTGCCGTGATCCGCGTGGAGGCCGATTCAACGCAGCGGTTGTGGAGCTTCAACAAGGACGGGCAGGATCCCCAGGTGGAGCTCGCGGACGTTGCTCCGGTTGGCTACCACGCGTGGTCCACGGGTACAGCCGTGGGGCTCTTCGTTCTTGGAAGTCCGCCGAGCTTCGTGATTGCCGAGGCTCCAGAAGGCCAGCGCCGCACCGCAGGTGAACGGATCGGGCGCTCCTTGCACCGTGTTCCCGGTCATATCGCCGTGGGGCTAGGCGACCCGATGCTCAGCTTCACGAGCGTCCTAGGGGATGGCACACACGTGGTCTCGACCTACCACATTGATGGCTTAAACACGTCGGGCATTGTGGCACTCCCAGCGGGAACCCAAGACTACGCGTGGATGCCTGATCGAGCGATTGTGGCGGGAGATGGGGGAATGCTTCTCCGCTGGACCCAAGGGGGGGGCTGGGCCGAACTGGGAGAGTTGGGTTCAAGTAACGGGGGTGCCGGTGGAGCCGGACTCGGAGCGATCACGCGTATCGCTGTACACCCTAGCGGCCGCGCGCTCGCGGTCGTTGTGGCTGAGCCATGAAGTCCTCTGGACTCGAGCCGACGCCCGCCAGGGCTCTTGAAGAGCGCCCGTCTCAGGACTCTGGTGCGCTGACCCGAGACTTTCTGACTTTTGCCGGGAAACTACTTCTCAACGCGACCTTGGAGGTCTTCATGCTTCCGCTGGCAGCAGTCGCGTACGCCGCCGACATGCTCACCAGGAAGTCTGGAAAACGCTCCTGGTTCTACCGAGTAATGCGGCTCGGACGGTATTGGGATGATTGGCTCAACACCTTTCGGCCAGCAAGCGAGGTTGAGTACGAGGCCGAATCCCTAGGGAAGAGCGCAGTCGCCGGCGCGGATCAGCTTATCGCCAAGGTTGAGACCCTGATCGCCTCGGGTGAGCTACCCAAGCGTTACCGGAGTCAGGTCGCTACGTGGGCTAAGACGGTCAAGAGGGCCGACCCGGCCGATGGGTCGGGGCCCGTCGATGCCACAGACCACGACACGCACGTGCCGTAAACGCACGAGGTGCTGCAAGCACTGCAGGGGTGGCGGGAGTGGCCAAGAGGAAGAGAGGCCAGAGGAAAGCGAGGGGCCAAACCGGCACCCCTCGTTTCGTAGTTCTAGCTACTTGTACCTATAGGTGACGCGGCCACGTGTGAGGTCGTACGGCGACATCTCGACCTTTACGCGATCTCCCTCGAGCACCCTAATGTAGAACTTCCGCATCTTTCCGGAGAGGTACGCGAGGATTTCGTGTCCGTTCTCCAGTTTCACGCGGAAGTTTGCGTTCGGCAGGACCTCGGATACGGTCCCTTCCATCTCAATAGCGTCTTTTCCCATTCAAACGTCCCCAAAAGGCGGGTATAATCGGTGTAAAGAATACGTTTGCGCAGAAACCGCAGAAACCGCAGCAAACGCCCAGATATAGCGGAAAAGCCTGTCGTCACCAACCTTTGCCGCTGTTTTCCCACAACTTCTTGAGGCCTCCGTCGATGCCCCCTGTCGCTCACTTTAAGCCCGCGCTGTTCACGTTTCTCAGGGATTTGGCTGCCAACAACGACCGCGATTGGTTTGACGCCAACAAGCCTCGATATCAAGCACAGGTCAAGGAGGCGTCCATTCGCTTTATCACCGACTTTGCCCCGCATCTCGCGAGAGTGAGCAAACATTTCAACGCCGATCCGCGCCCCGTGGGCGGTTCTCTCTTCCGGATCTACAGGGACACACGCTTCTCGAAAGACAAGACACCGTATAAGACACATGTCGGTATCCACTTCAAACACGAAAACGCGAAAGATGTGCACGCGCCCGGTTTCTATCTTCATCTTGAGCCCAAGGAGTCCTTCTTGGGTGTTGGGATTTGGCGCCCCGATACGGCGGCCGCGGGGAAAATCCGTCAGGCCATTGTTGACGACTCGGCGCGGTGGGGGAGACTGCTGAAGAGAAAGTCGTGGGCGGACTTCAACTTTGTCGGCGATTCCTTGAAGAGGCCGCCTCGCGGATTCGATCCCGATCACGCTTTCATCGACGACCTGAAGCGTAAGGACTTTATCGCCTTAACGTCCTTTTCCCAGACTTCGGTGACCTCGCCCAATTTCCTGGCCGACGTCGCCGCCGGGTGCAAGAAAGGCAGTGCCGTTGTTGAGTTCTTGTGCGATGCGCTGGGCGCGCCGTTCTGATCGGAGCGGAGGGGTCGACGCGCTGGATGGGGACTTGGATTGGGAATAGAGTAGAGGCTTGGGGAACCGCTGCCCGGTTCTGACGCTAGTAGAGGTATGAGAGTACGGATGGGGTGGGCCGCCTTGATGGTGGCGTTAACGGCAGGGCCAATCGCGGCCCAAGATCCTCCAGTGGTCGAACCCGAAGAGGTCGTCGAGCCGCTACGGGGTGTCGTTCGCGACATGGATGGTGGCGTCCTTGACCAAGTAGTGGTCGAGGCGTGGGGAGACGATACTCGACTGAGGATTGTCAACGCCGATGCCCAGGGCCGCTTCGCCTTCGGGGCGACGATTTCCGGCCGCACGACGAACATCTACGCGCACCGGCTCGGTTACCGCGCCACCCGTATCGATGTGAATGCAGACACCCGCTACTACGTCATCCAGATGGCGCTCGACCCGCTGACGATGGAGGGCCTCGTCGTCGACGTTGAGCGAGAGCGCTGCACCCGGACCGACGACAAGCAGGCCCGGGCTCTCTGGGATGCCATGCGCGGCCAGTACGACACGTCCATCGATTCGCTCGGTACGGCGACCTATCTCGCGTCGGCCATCCAATCCGTTCAGCTCGCCGAAATCGGCGCGGTGCCTGTGCCCGGCGAGGCGGCAGAACAGCGGGGGTCGGCACCACTACTGCGCAGCTCGTGGCGTCGTCGCCTGCAACGCACTGGCTACGCGCGCAAACTCAGCGCTCCGAGTCCCGACGGCATGTTCGACGAGTGGGGATACCCTCCACTCGACGCTGACTTCGCAACCCATTTTATCGACGACGTGTTTGGGCGTATGCACCGTCTGTCCATCGTCGAAGAGGGCGAGGAAGGCTGGATGCTCCGTTTTTGTCCAAAGGATCAGGACCGGCCTTCCATTGAAGGGTTCTTTCGTATCGCCCCGGACAGTTCGCTCATCATGGCAGAGTGGTCATTCAATACCGACGAGCCACACGAGGGCGCGGGCGGGCGCGCAGTGTTTGCGAAGGGCGAGGGCGGGCGGGGCTATCTCCTTCCCTCAGAAGGGCTGTTTTGGCGCAGAATCACCGGAGGCCGACTTCTTCAACGGTACCAAAGATACCAGGGGTGGCTGACAGCTCCGGGAGATTCGGTCCCGTTCCTACCGGTGCGCACGCGGTAAAGGCGGACTCGACCGGCTGCGGTGGACCCGAGGCTGCGACGTTGCGGGATTGCCGATCCGCCGAGAGATCGCCACGCTAAGCCTATGCGCAGACTTCTTTTGCTTCGCCACGCCAAGTCGAGCTGGGACAACCCAGGCCTCGATGATTTCGAGCGCCCGCTTTCGGAACGTGGGATCCGCGACGGCCCACGCATCGGTGCGTTCATGCGAACGCACGATCTCACGCCCGACCAGGTGATCTGTTCCCCCGCTCGACGCGCTGTTGAAACGTGGGAAGGGGTTGCCCCTGAGCTGCCCGACGGAGTGCCGTTTGACTTCGATCCCGAGCTCTACCTCGCGTCGCGATCGACGATCATGGACGTTGTGCGGTCACAGCCCGACTCCATCGCGACCCTCATGCTCGTAGGCCACAACCCCGGGACGGAGATCACGGGACGCGGACTGTGCGGGACCGGACCAGCCGAGGCGCTTGCCCGCCTTCGCACGAAAGTCCCGACCGCGTCGCTCATTGCGGTGCAGCTGCCGATTGATCGATGGGACGAGTTGGAGTGGGGGTCAGGGGCGCTTGGATATTTTGTGACCCCGAGCTGGCTAGCTAAGACGGGCCTATGACGGTATCCGCCTTCCTCGCGCGGTACTTCCTGGTAGGCACGGTCGTCTTCGCGTTGATTGACTGGGTCTTGGCAGCTCCCATCCGAGCTGCGTTTCTGACTCGACCCAATCAGCGTTTCGTGTACTACGCCGTGCTCGTCGGACTTGGGCTGCTCTGTAGAGCTCGTCCCCGGTGGGCACCTGCCGTGGGGATCGCGGAGAGTTCGGTGAACCTACTCCTCGTATTGTTGTCTATCATGATTCCTGTATACGGCTTGGTAGACCAAGTGGAATCCGGGGGAGCCGTCGGGCTTCCGTTCACGACCTGGACGTTTGTGAACGTGCTCCTCACGGGATCCGTTCTGATCTACGCTTTTAACCGGAGCCAACGCGCATTGCTCAAGCAATTGGAGACGGGCCCTCGATGAAACGTCGCACCTTTACCGAGTTGGCATTCGGGGCCGTAACGGGTGTGGCGGCGGGACTGCCCGTGCCCCTGGCAGGCGCCGTTCGGCGGTCGGGCCAGGTAGAGGGCCAAGTGAAGGGCCAAGTGAAGGGCCAAGTGGACAGCGCGCGCTTGCTGGGGCGTTTTCACTCCCTCGCGGAGTTCGGCAAGACGACCGAAGGCGGGATTTCACGAACGGCGTACAGCGACGCTGACCTCGCTGCCCGTGCAGTCCTTCAGGGATGGATGGAGGAAGCGGGGCTTTCTGTCTCGGTCGACTACGCCGGCAACCTGATTGGGCGGCGGGCCGGATCGGAACCGGCGCTGGCCCCCCTGATGATCGGGTCCCATTCCGACTCGGTGCCCGGCGGCGGCAACTTTGACGGACAGGTCGGTTCGGCGGGAGCGATCGAAGTTGCGGCAACACTCAACGACGCCGATGTGGCGCTTCGACATCCGCTCGAAGTTGTGATTTTCCCGAATGAGGAAGGCGGGAAGACCGGGAGCCGTGCCTTAGCTGGAGAGGTGCAGCCCTTCGAGCTCGAGCGAGTAACGGCCAGCGGGTTCACGATTGGCGAAGGCACTCGACGCATCGGAGGCGACCCCAACCGCTTGGCCGAGGTGCACCGTCCACAAAGAAGCGTCGCGGGATTCTTTGAATTGCACATCGAGCAGGGAGGGGTGCTAGAGCAGCGGGGCGTCCAAATCGGGGTGGTCGAAGGAATCGTAGGAATTCGTCGGTGGACCGCGGTTGTGAAGGGTGTCGCAAATCACGCGGGCACCACGCCGATGGACGCAAGGCGCGATGCCATGGTCGCGGCGGCCGAGTTGGTGCTAGCGGTCAATCGTGTAGCGACCGGTCGCGACGGCACGCAGGTAGGCACCGTTGGGATGATTGAGGCACGCCCCGGGGCACCCAACGTCGTGCCGGGCGAAGTAGAGCTATCCGTAGAGTTCCGCGATCTTTCCATGGACGTCATCGACTCCTTGCACGCGGCCCTGCGCAAAGAAGCAGACGCCATCGCAACTGCGTCGGGCGTGGACATCGATCTCGCCGAGTTTTACGTAAGCCACGCCGCTCCAACGCAGGAGCGCTTCCGTCGCTACGTGGAGCATGGATGTGAAACGGTTGGGCTAACCAGCATGCGGATGCCTAGCGGCGCAGGGCACGACGCCCAGAGCATCGCTCGACTTGGGCCAATCGGCATGATCTTCGTGCCCAGTATCGCGGGCGTCAGCCACTCGCCCTTGGAACGGACTCTGGACGTCGACGTGGTCAACGGGGCGAACGTCTTGTTCCAAGCGCTGCTTGGCGCGGACGCTGAGGAATCGTGAGCATAACCGACACCCGTTCCAACTCGCTTCGAGGTCCCGAATAACTGTGACCGACGATCCGAACGTTTCCGAGGAACGCGCGCGGCTTATTTGGCGGCGCGCCGCCGAGCTCCAAGCCGAGGCGGCTCGCAAGTTGGAAGAGCGGTCGAGGGCGCTGGCTCCAGGCGAAGAGGATGGAAGCGATTTCCGCCTGACAGAGGTGAAATTGGCGGCCGTCGAAGCGGGAATCTCGCCGGAGTTCGTCGACCTGGCCTTGGCGGAATCGAACGCCGGCGACGAGTCCGGCTCACTCGAGGGATCCGAACGCCGGGCGAGACGTTTCCTGGGCAATGACCAGACAAGCATCGAAGTAACCCGGGTTGTGCAGGCCGCCCCGCCACAGGTACTTGATGCGTTGCAACGCGTACTCCCATCAGCCCGCTTTGCACTGCTTCATGTCGATACGCTGGGCGACAATCCGCTCCAGGATGGAGTGTACGTTTTCGAGCCTCCAAGCATGTGGACTCAGGGGGGCCCCGCCACAGAGTTCGCTGGGAGGCTGGGAGGAGTCGCGGCGAAAAGGATCTACGTGAGCGTTCGTGCGATAGACGAAGGACGCACCGAGGTAGCGATCAGGGCGCCAATCGCGCGCGGACTCCGTATCAACTACCGCGTCGGCGTAAGTCTCGTGGGTGGCCTGGGAGTGGGAGGCGCCCTGGGCGGAGTCGGCATTGTCACGAGCCTGTTGGGCGCTGCCGTGGCCGCTCCTATTGCGGTGCCCTTGGCTGCGGCCGGCGCCCTCGTCGGCGCTGGCAGTGTCGGCGGGCTCTCGACGTGGGGCATGCGGGCAGGTTACCGGTACGCGCTGAAGAAAGCCGAAGGGGCTCTAACCACGTTGATCCAAGTTGTGGATGCGAGCGCGCGCTCCCGCGGAGCCTTCGGCTTGCCCGAAGCGCAGCCTCCCACGGCCGGAGGTTTGAGTTAGCGATGGGTTGGGTCGACCGGTTTCCTGAGTGGTTGACCAGTTGGACGGCGATCGTCAGCGCAGTCGTCATCCTGGCAAGTGCCGTCGCGGCGTCCCTCCACGCAGTCTTGTCGCGTCGCGAAGTCCGGAGTTCAATCGGTTGGCTGGGGCTCATTGTGATGGTGCCCTTCGTCGGGGCCGTGCTGTACGCGCTGTTTGGTGTTAATCGGATTCAGCGTGCCGCCGTCCAAATCAGAGGTGAGGGCGATCGGGAGCGCTACCTAGCGCCGGGAGCGGCGATCGTTCCGGATGATGAGTTGCCTGCGCATCTGCTAAAGACGCCCGCCCTGAACGACATCGGTAGCATCGTCGGGCAGGTTACTGGACGCCCGCTTTTGGCCGGCAATCACATCACGCCTCTGGCAGACGGAGATGAGGCGTATCCAGCCATGTTGGGGGCGATCGCTGCGGCCGAACGCAGCATCACCTTGTGCACCTATATCTTCGACAACGACTGGGTGGGCCAGCAGTTTGTCGAGGCGCTCTTTGAGGCCACCCGTAGGGGCATCGAGGTTCGTGTGCTCGTCGACGCCGCCGGGGCGCGTTACTCCCGGCCGCGAATCGATAAGGTGCTTGAGAACAGAGGGATCCGCGTCGCGCGATTCCTGCCCATGGCGCTAAAGCGCCTTCCTTACTTCAACCTCCGAGACCACCGCAAGATCATGGTGGTTGACGGCTCCGTTGGGTTTGCCGGGGGCATAAACATTCGTCAGGGCCATTGGATTGCGCGTTCGCATCGACGCCAAGTGAGGGACGTGCACTTCGAGTTGCGTGGTCCGATCGTGTCTCAGTTGCAGGAGGTGTTCGCTGAGGACTGGCAGTTCTCGGCTGGCGAATCGCTCGTGGGTGCGCCTTGGTTCGTTGAGCTGGAACCGCAGGGGCCCACCCTGGCGCGCGGGATCCCCGATGGTCCTGACGCCGATTTGGATGCGCTGAATTGGACGATCCTTGCCGCAATCGGTTCAGCGCGGTCGTCGTTGAAGGTGGCGACGCCGTACTTCTTACCCGATCCCATTCACGCCAACGCCCTCAAGTTGGCGTCGTTGCGCGGAGTGCAGGTGGACATCGTTTTACCCGCTCGCAGCAATCTACCATACATGGATTGGGCGATGTGGGGCCAGTTTTGGACGGTGCTCGACCACGGTGTACGGCTGTGGCTTTCGCCCCCACCGTTCGATCACTCCAAGCTCATGGTTGTCGACGACCACTGGACGCTCTTCGGATCGTCGAACTGGGATCCGCGTAGCCTGCGCTTGAACTTCGAATTCAACGTCGAAACGTATTGCGACGAACTGGGGCCGAAGGTGAGCGCACTGATCGACGAACGAATCGCCGCGTCGCGCCAGGTGACGAAGGAAGATCTGGACCGACGACCACTGCATCTCAGACTCCGAGACTCTGTCGCAGGTCTCGCATCGCCGTACCTGTAGAGCGCAGCGTCAGAAGGTGTAGCGGATCGTGAGCGGGACCAAGCCATGACCAGCCGCGACGATGAAGCCGCTTCCTTAGGCGTGGGTGCGGCTCGACTTCGGTCCTCGTGCCGATGGTGGGGCAAGCCGACGCCCGACTTCGCGTTCACCGGTGACGCTCACGACCGATGGGGCTTCCGAAGTATCAACTTCACCCCGTCCCACCGCTGCGGTGGTTCGAGTTGCCCCGTGTTGGCCGGCCTTAGCGGCTAGCCGGAATGCGAGCAGGTAGGCTGCAATCGCGGCAAGAGTCAAGGTTCGGAATCCCACCGCCATAGAGAAGAACTCGAGCAATCCGCCACACACCGCCCCGAGAAGGTTCCAGCCAAACGCCAGGTCGGCCGACGCCCGTGCGCGGAATCGATCCGCGAAACAAAGCGAGGCAAAAAAGACCGGCACCGCGACGTAGAGCGTGCTGAGAGCCAAGCGCAGCCAGGCGTCGCTGCGGGCCAGGCTCGCGATGGGAAACGCATAGACCACCAGCAGCGAGACGATGAGCCCTACACCCGCCGGCTTCCACGTGAACTTGAACCGGTCCGTAAGCAGGGTTCCCACCAGGACGGTCGCCAGGATCGCTCCAAAGACCACAGCGGAGGTAATCCAAGTCGCACCCCACACGAGGTTCATGGCCGTGACGAACTTCGTTTCGATGAGGAGGAAGGCCATTCCGAACAAGAACATCTCGCCGTCTGTACCGCCCCCTCCCCTGAGAGCCCGTCTCATTTCGGGAGACGACCCGAACACCAGCAAGAACGCCAGGCCCACCAACGTCAACATCATCGAAATGTAGAATGGGCTGACGGACCTGCCTTCCAGGTAAAGGTATGGCCAGTCGTCGGTCGGAAGATCCACGAACTCCAAGGCAGCCAGGAGCTGCTCCTGGGTGTCAGTGATCTCCGGCGCTCTAGTATGCGCGAAGCCGGGACCGGCCATATACACGACGTTGAACATCGAGAAGCCTCCCCTTTGGAACGTCGGGATTTCCTCGAAAGTCGCGGCCAGCAGTGCGATCAGGTGGTCGTGGATGTATTCCTCGCCAACCATGAAGTACAGTGCCAACCCACCGTCGTCGGTGAGTCGTGCCCGCGCCGCGCTCAGGGCTTCGCGCGTGTACACGAAGTTGTCGAGCCGCACGTTGGAAAGGGCGGACAAGCGAGTCATCGAGTCCAGCGTCCCGAACACGATGAGGTCGAACAGCTCCTCGCTCTCGTTTAGGAAGGATCGCGCGTCCAGGTTGTGTACTGTCACTCGGGGATCCGCATACGGCCGGCTGGGATGTACGTCCCGACCCAGTTGTATGATGCCTGGGTCGATCTCGACCGCGTGGACCTCTTGAGCCCCCTCGGAGAGAAGGATCGCGACATCGTTGCCCGTCCCGGCCCCGAGGACCAACGCCTTGCGAATGGGTCGGCCGAGACTCCGGTGCGGGATTCTATACCCATTGAGGGCGGCAATGCGCTGATCTCCCCCCACATCGAACGCGTTGACGTCGGAAGCGACCTGATGCAGCGCTCCGTTTGCCTGGATTCGAAAGTCGGGCGTGCCTTCTATGGGAACCGCATTCAGGGCGTAGTAGGGGCTGTACATCTGTGCGTCGTCCGCTTGAACGACCAACCCGAGCACCACCACGACGGCGACGACGTGAGCGAAGAGCGCCGATCGTTGGCGGCGAACGAGAACGAAGCCTGCCAAGAGAAACGGCGCGAACCACCAGACAGGCCGTAACGAACCGAAGGACACCCAGCCGAACAGGATGACCCCGGCAAGCGATCCGCCCAGGTCGGCCGCGTACCCGCGCAGCGACACACCGGCTTCGCGGAACCGTTCCAAATTTTGTCCAATGATCTGCCCGAGCGGCACGAAGGAGGCCGTCACCAATCCGAAGATGAGCAGGATCGGAATTCGGATTCCCTCGACTACGCGAGCACCTTCACCAAGGTCATAGTACAGCAACCAGAGGTGTTCGGAGATCCCCTCTGCCGTGAAGGCGATACCGCTCATGAGCACGGCCGCGCCGACCGTGAGCCCGACGCTCACGGGCCACAAGAGCAGCAGGGAACGGTTGCGTGCACGTAGACTCCCGACACCTAGGCCCAAGAACGCCGCAATCAGGATTAGGTTGGGGAAGTACGCGGCCACACGGACCTCGCCGGGAAGCCAGCGAATAAAGGCCAGTTCCTGGAAGAGCGCGATGGAGGAGGCGAGCAGGAGCGCGACTCCGTAGGATTTGAGATCGCCCTCACGTGCGCTCGTCGATCTAGGTGCCATCGGTGACTTCTCCGTCCAAGGACTTCGATTTGCCCGTCCACCGTACGGTTATCCGGGTCCATCTCTGCCGGTGTGTACGCAAGCACGAAGCCACCGGGCAAAAAAAGAGGGGCGTCTAGAAAGGGGGCGACCCCTCACGGACTCGGAGAAGCCATTGTGAACCGCGGGCCCCGCGGAAACGCCCACGCGGGCCGCTCCCTACTGTGCACCTTTGATTGGCGTCCACCGAGGAAGGGGTGTCGCTCTTCAACCCGTGAACCAGCGCTGAAGCCGAGTCAGTGCACCAGGCAGGTCGGGTTTGATGCTTAGCAGGCCCTTCCACGGGTCCTTCTTCATGCGCGCGAGTCGGGGGGGTACTGTGCGGATCGTGTAGTCCTTGAGCGACAACTTGGATGTGACTTCGGACCAACGAAGGGGCGTCGATACAGGTGCTGCCGACAGGGGTCGCACGCAGAATGGCGATACGAGTAGACGTCCGTGTCCGTTCTGCACGTAGTCCATGTACACCTTCCCCTCGCGCTTGCGGGGATTGCGTGTAACCGTGGCAATCTCTGGGAGTTCGCGGACCACTACGTTGGAAACGAGCTGCCCGAACGTGCGTGACTGCTCATAGGTTAACTGACGCCCCATGGGCAAAAGGACGTGCAGCCCGGTCGATCCACTGGTCTTCACGAATGCCGGAATTTCGACTTGGTCACAGATCGCACGTACGACCTTCGCGCACTTCACGACGTCTGTGAATGGGGCATCCTTGGGGTCCAGATCAATGACGCACCAATCCGGGTGGGCGAGGGTCGCGATACGACTGGACCAAACGTGGAGCGGAATGGTCCCGCTGTTCGCCACGTAGAGAAGGGACTCAATGTCGTCGCAAACGAAGTAGTGCAGGTCGCGCTCTGACCCTTCACTCCACACCACCTCGGTGCGGACCCAGTCCGGGGCGAATCCCGGCGCGTTTTTCTGGAAGAACGACTTCCCGTCGATGCCGTCCGGGAAACGAGTGAGCACCACGGGGCGATTCTTGAGGTAAGGCAGAATCCACGAGGCAACCGAGCGGTAGTACTCGATCAGGTCACCCTTGGTGTACTCTTCCTCGGGCCAGAACACCTTGTCGAGATTGGAGTAGTGCACGACCCGCACGTCTGCGTCGTCGGTGATCTCTGTCGGTTCGGCCAAAGACGCGTCCGGATTCTGCCAGATGCAATCTCCGGCCCGCTTGTCATCGCGCATGCGCTGGAGTGCGGGGTGCCGCAGCATCCCGTCCCGCGTGACCTCTTTGTAACTCACCTCGGCGACTAAATCGGGGTGAATCCAGCGATGCTCTTTGCCTTTTGGGACGGGTCCTTTGCTAGGAGGGTCAGCGCTCTCCAAGGCGTCCATCGACTCTCTGAGTTCGCTAAGGAGTGCGTCACTAAAACCCGTTCCCACTCGGCCCGTATATCGGAGCGTGTCGCCGTCGTATTGGCCCAGGTGCAAGGCGCCGAACCCGCCGCGGGTCCCCTTGGGTTCCGTAAATCCAACAACCACGAAGTCGTCGGTTTGGATCGTCCGGATCTTGAGCCATTTGGGGGACCGCCCGCCGCGATAACGCGAGTCCGCCACCTTCGCCACGACGCCCTCAAGCCTCATCTGTGACGCTTGGGCAAACATCGCTTCGCCCATCTCCACGATATGGTCCGAGTAGCGTATCGGGCCGGTCGTGGGCAGCAACAGTTGCAGTAAGCGCTTCCGTTCCAGCAGGGGGAGCCCGCGAAGGTCGTATCCTGCGACTCCAAGCAAATCGAACGCGTAATACGTCGCGGGCAGCTCGACCGACGCGCGGATGATGTCTGTCTTTCGTTGGAGCCGCCCACGCCGCTGCAAACGCCCAAAGCTCGGAAGCCCATGTTCGTCGTGGACGACGGCCTCACCGTCGAGCACAAGCCCGGGGTAGGGGAGTCCGTGCAACGCGCGGGCAAGTTCGGGGAAAGTCGCCGTGAGATCATTGCCGTTTCGCGAGATCAACCGAGCCCGGGCGTCGCTGTCGCTATCGCTGCGCATTCCCATAAGACGGTAGCCGTCGTACTTGATCTCAAAGATCCACTCCGGATTGGAAAACGGCTCCTCGCGGTTTTGTGCGAGCATGAAGCTCGACTTCTTCGCCTTTACGCGGCCTTGAGGGACACGTGCGGCCTCGAGTTCGTCCACCACCTCGGGTAGCCGGGTGATTCCCTCCGTGACCTCGTCGGCGGTGAGTCCGGAGTAGATCGAATCGGGCGGGTAGCTATCCGTGCTCTCGTCCCGCACCCAGCCGTCGTTCTCCTTGATCATGAGCCAGTCCGTCTTGGTGCGGACGAGCGTCCATCGGCCCTGCAGCTTGTGGCCTCTCAGGTTGAAGAGGAGCTTGCCCTTCTCCAGTCCTTCAGTAGGGTCCTCCAAAGGGATCCACGTGCCCGTGTCCCAAACGATCACACCGCCAGCGCCGTAGTTTCCCTCCGGGATTACGCCCTCGAAGTCGACGTATTCGAGGGGATGATCCTCCGTCTGGACGGCGAGCCGCTTGTCCTGGGGGTTCGGGGAAGGACCCTTTGGGACGGCCCACGAAAGCAGAACGCCTTCGTATTCAAGACGGAAGTCGTAGTGGAGTCGGCTCGCTCGGTGCATCTGAACGACAAAACGGCTCGCACCAGGGAGTACGGACCCCCCAAAGGGTTCCGGGGTTGCTGACGCGGACCTCTTTGTGCGGTAGGCACTTAGACGGTCCGATGGCACGGACTTTCTTGCGGGCATAAACATCAGATTATACGATTCTTACCCATGAGCGCACGCCCACTCGCATCCGCGACGATCTCCTTCGGCCTCGTGTCGGTTCCGGTCAAGCTGTTTTCGACCTCCGAATCCTCGACCCGTGTCTCGTTCAATATGTTGAACAAGGACACCGGGAACCGAGTCAAACAGCAATACATCGACCCCGCTTCGGGCACCGTTGTACCCCGCGCTGAGATGGTGAAGGGGTATGAGTTTGCGAAGGGCCAGTATGTGGTGTTCGAGCCGGACGAGCTGAAGGCCATCGAGGCCCAGTCCGACAACGCGATCATGATCACCGAGTTCGTTCCGGCAGACGAAGTCGAGCGGATCTATTTCTCGAAGGGCTACTTCCTGGGTCCCGACAAAGGGGGCACCCGGGCGTATCGACTGCTGTCAGCCGCACTGCGGGACACCGGTAGAGCTGCGATCGCGAAGTACGCGGCTCGCGGAAAGCAGTATCTCGTGATGATCCGGCCCATGGAAGACGGGCTCATCATGGAGCAGCTGCACTATCCGGCAGAGGTTCGCTCGTTCGACCAGGTTCCGCTCGAAGACGGCGAGGTTGAGGACGCAGAGTTGGCCCTCGCCAAGCAGTTAATCGGCCACGCTTCGGTAGATGAATTCGACGCCTCGAAGTACCACGACGAGGTGCACGAACGAGTCATGGAGCTGATCCAGAAGAAGGTGGATGGCGAACAGATCACCATCGCCCATGAGGAACAGCCCGAGACCAAGATCATTGACCTCATGGAGGCGCTCAAAGCCAGTTTGGGCGAAGGCGCCGGAAAGAAGGCCGGGCGTAAGCCTCCCAAGCAGTCGACCAAGAAGAGTGCAGCAAAAAAAAGCACGGCGAAGAAGGTCTCGTCCGGTTAACACTTCAGCGATGTCACCCTGATGGGATACCGCACGCGGGAGTTGGCGCAGGTGGTGGGTATTACTGGCGCACAAGTTCGGTCGTACGTGTACAACGGCCTGCTCGCACCACTCCGAGGGTCGCGCCGAGAGTACCACTACTCGTTCACCGACCTCATGCTGCTGCGCATTGGCAGTCGACTCGCACGCCGTGGTGTCCGTTCCGGTCGAGTGGCCTCCGCGCTCCATGCGTTGAGGAGCCAACTGCCCGACGGAGTGCCGCTGTCCTCGGTTGATTTGGAAACGATCGGCGATACCGTATTGGCGCGCGATGACCAAGGCCTCTGGGATCCTGAATCTCAGCAGCAGTACTTCGGGTTCGCCGGCACCGACCTACCGGCAGACGAGGCCGCCAGGGACCACGAACCGATGCCGGTCGTGGTGCCCTTCGCTCTCGCTTCCCGCCGAGTGGCGCAGCTCGACGTCGAGCCGGCGGTCTGGTATGAGAGAGCGCTGGACTTGGAAGAAAGCGACGCCGAGGCTGCGATCGAGGCCTACCGCCGTGTCCTCGCGTTGGATCCGACCGACGCAGATGCGCGGGCCAACGTTGGCCGCCTGCACCATGAGGCAGGACGGATCGAGGAGGCTGAGCAGGAGTTTCGATTGGCACTCGTACACGATCCTTGTCACGCGACCGCCGCATTCAACCTGGGTGTGACGCTAGAGGACGGTGGACGTCTGCAACCGGCGCAGGACGCTTACCTGAGGGCGCTCGAACTGGACTCCGAGCTGGCGGGCGCGCACTACAATCTTTCAGGGATTGCCGAGCAACTGGGCGACAAAGCCGCTGCTGTGCGGCACCTATCCGAGTACAAGAGGCTGCAAGCCACGTCGTAGTTGGCTCAACGGCCCATTCTGGGTGGTCCTTTCTCGGACCGCTGGGACCCCCGTCTCAACGAGTGGTCTTCCCACTCGATCTTGGAAGCGTATCCCGACCCTGAGGCAGTCGGTCCCGGCTTGCCATGACCCTTCTCGCGGTGGAAATGGCGTATTCGCTGTTAGAAACGCTTGGGTCGATTGGACAGTCACGATCAATTTGGGTTGGCCGTGCCGCGACAAAGAGGGCACTTGCCTGGCTTCAGAGTGACATCCATGACGACCCCTGCCGTGGAAACGACGGGCCGCGGGCCCACGGTTCCCCCATTCTAGCGAGAAGGTTAATGACGACCCGGAAGAAGATCGCTTCTGTAGTACTGCTGGCGCTTGTTGGCTCAGCGTGTGCGGATACCACACAGAACCTACCTACCGGCGTGCCTTTGCACGTAGGCGGCGCGGATCAGGTTTTGATGGTTGGTGTGTCAGATTTCATGGACGGAAGCACCGGAGGCAACGCCAACTTCTTGTGGTTGCCCCCGGTGGTCGGGGCTGGCGTAACCCCCCCGGGGCCATTCGTCTCGGGCCTCCAGCCGCTGGTCGAGATCTGCGATAAGGCGAACAACTGCACGACGGGTCCTGCAATTGAAGAGGACGACCACTACCAGTTCGGCTTAAAGAGCGGCGTCGACGAGAAGCCCAAAGATGGCTCCCCGTACCGGATTCGTGCGTTCGATTCGAATATGCTCCTGCTCGGCTCATTTGTGGTGTCGCTGGATACCAATCGCAACATCCCCATCAAGTTTTGGGTCGGGGAAGGGCTCTTGGAGGAAGAGGCTCAGGAGTGTGTCGATGCCGACCGCTGCGATCTGGGCACGGTTGTGTCCGATATCGGCGGCACAGTGACGGTCGCGGCTACCGGCGGGGGCGTAACGGAGATCATCGCCGCCGCCATCTTCCCGGACAATTGGTCGCCCGGAGGCATCGACCGTAAGGTCCAGATCGACTGCCGTAACAACTTGCCCCCGGAGATCGCACCCGGCGGCAGCGGCCCGCTCAACAGCAGCCTGACTCAGCTTCCTTGGTACTGCGATTTCACCGTGGACCCGGCGTTGAATCCTGGTCAGCAGTTCAATGTACCCGTCGTGGTTGAAGTGTGTGAGACGGTCGATCTGGACCACGCTAGCGTGGTGCTTGGAAAGTCCAGTGGCGCCTCGGACTTCGAACTGTTGCCTTTTGTTACACCTGTGGCGCTTGGTAACTGCTTTGTTGACTACCCGACGATCCCCCCGGGGTCGGCCAGCCTGTGGAGCGCGGTTACCCGACGACTGGCGGGCGTCTTTAGGGGCATCGGGCCGCAACCGCTTCGCGCGAACATGCGAGACGGGGGTGCTGGCGGCACGGTGAGAGGCTTCTCTTTGATCAACCCTGTGATCCCGGCTTCGCTCTCGGGGACGCTTAGCGACTCGGGTGGTAGTGGGCTCGACAATGTTTCGGTCACGTTGAGCAACGGAAGCACCACCGTGACATCCCAAGGCGGTCAGTACTCTTTCGCGGGACTCGCCGACTCGCTCTATACCGTCACCGTCGACACGAGCGATCCGGATTTCCCGGCGGGTGAGACTCTTGATCCGAACTCGTCAGGGGTCCAGATCACCGGGTCCTCTGACTTTGTGGCTGACTTTCAGACGACCTCTACCAGCAACTACGTATGGGCGGGCACGTATACAACCGCCACGAAGTTTGGAGGCGTGGGCGGGACCTGGAATACGAACACTCCTCCAGTGGTGATTAGTGCGAACCGTCAGGTGACACTTGGTGGTGTTGCAATCATCAACCCGACGGTTACGGCAACCGCGGTGTCCTGGACGATCGCTGACGGCAACGCCGCCAACGCCAGCTTTACGTTCCTGACCTCGAGCAGCGATCCCTACTACTGGGGTGCCCCGGTGTCGGGCATGCTGTTCCAGGGTGTGATCCAGTCCGCTGGATCCGGTGGGTTGGACTATCGGGGTATCGTCGTGGCCAACCCGCCCACCATTCTGTCAGCGTCACCCGCGACGGGTGGGATCGGGCAGATGGTTACGTTCTTCGCTCAGGACGTGGAGTTCACGGGTCCACCCAACCTCACCCCTAACGTGACCGCCACGTTCACATCGGGCGGATCGTCGTTTACTGGGTTCGTCTTTACGGCGCCTTCAACCGACACCGACCTTTACATCCGAGTCCCGGGGAATGCAGCCCTAGTGGGGACCGTCGAGATCACCCTCACCAACAATACGTCCGGGGTCACGGGTCCAGTCTTCCAATATGTCTTGGCCCAGAAGCCGGGAACGCCCGAGATCGTCAGTTCAACCGGGTTGGGTGGAGGCGTCGTGTCGGTGAACGTGCGCGGGATCGACACGACGGGCGGACGGGCGTGCTTCACCCTGGCGACGCTGCCGCAGCCGCCGAGTGGCCCGACGTGCAACGGTACAATCGTAAGCAGCGGTAGCGCGGGAACGTTCGACGGAAACTTTCTGATTCCGTTCTCAACGGCTGGGATCAACACAGCTCAGCCGCACTGGGTTCAGGTACAACAAAGTGCGGCTGGCAATTTCGTAACGATCGACAGCGACTGGAGCGTTGCTCTGCTCGTGCAGTGACGCACAAGCCCAAGAGCTGACGTTGCTGGGGGACGTGTGGTCAGTGAGACCGCACGTCCTCCCTTCGTTGATGCAGCCTCGTTGTAGAGGCCGAACATGTTGAGTGAGCTCTGACAGCCCGAAGAGCTCTGCGGCTAGGCCGGGACCTCGGGGTCGTCTCCATCGGCACCGTGATGGCCGTGCCTGTCGCACGCCTCATGCTTGCCACCACAGCAGCACGCTCCACAGGTGCACATGCACCGTTGCCTGCCGCGGCATCCGCGACGGTGCCGCCCGCACCGACGCCGCCCGCAGAGCCACCAAAAAACCAGCAGGACTACGAAGAACTTCGGGATGCGGATCGTCAGCGCGTGCGACCAGAACTCGGCCAAGCCGGAGACGTACGCGTCTAGCATCGTTTGAAACATGGCTCACGCACCCTTTCGAGAGATCAGACCACGTGGACTTCGTCTGGGTCCAACTACTCTACGAAGCTCACTGTATAAGCTATACACTCCTCCCACGATCCCGACGAGAACTTTGGTGCTCGGGCTCGAGTAACAGGTGGAGAATGGCTCGTGCGTTTGCTGCCCTGAGAGACCGATCGTGACGAGCCGCAGCCTTTGGAGTCAGACAAATGAGACCCATTGCACCGGAGGGCGGGGCAACGAGGAGGTCCGCTGGTGTCGACCCGGGTCGCGAGTCGCGAGCCAGGCCGTGTTCGATTAGATGCCTCGGCACCCGGCACCTCTGCACGCTCCCAAGAAACCATGAGGGGCCTCATATCGCCCACGGGCTACTTGGACGGACCGTTGCGGTATGGAACTCCGGGTTTGGGGCGCTGGAGCCTGCAGCGGCGGAGAACCGACGATCCGGAAACCAAGGGGCTGGGATCCTCGAGGCCTCTTGGAGACGTCTAGTCAGCACGATTCCCCCATTTCACGATCTGCTGTTCCTTATCTTCCTGGCCGCCTTCGTAGGATTTGCCATCCAATGGGCGCTCACCCTCAGCGGGTAGACTATCGGACGTCTCTGGGGACTGCTGGGTCTGGCACGCGAGCCTCTCGTGATCGGGGACTTTGGTGCGCCGCTTGCCCATGTATCGTTTGCTAGGGCAGTCTACATGCGGATCCGTTAGAGAGCCTCAAGCAATGCCGGAGTCCTCATGAAGGTTCGAATGGTTGTCGCACTCATCCTGGCGAGTTGGCTTGGCGCCTGTCAGAACACCCCAGAATGCCTCTCGTGCGTGCCCGAGCCAGACTCCGTTGCCCGGCCTAACGTCGGACTCGCGCCTTCGGTGGATGCCCTAACGTCGCAATGGCACCCGGTTCCAGGTTTCGCTGGAACCATGACGGTCATCTAAAGTGTGCCACCGCTGTCTTCGAGGCGTCTTCTCCACGGGGTAGCGCCCCTGCCACGCGCTCACTACCGTAAAGGTCCAGCTAAATCGGGCTCCCTCCGGTCCGTTCCGCTCGGAGAGTTATGGCCCGTCCGTATGTGACGTTTGGGTTAGTGCGATCTAAAGACGAGAGGCATGCGTCTGATAGACGGGGTGTGTCCTTGATCGAGCTGATCATCGTCCTGTCGGTACTTTCCCTGATCCTGGCAGTCGCCTTACCCCGCCTACAACGCGCTCGCGACCGTGCTCAGGAAGCGCTGGTCAGTTCTGATTTAGAGCGCCTCAACTTTCTGCAGGAACAGCATCTCGCGTTGGGGGCGCGTGGCTACGCCCGCGACTTGAGCGTGTTACGCTTTACGCCGAGCGTTGGCGTCGACATTACCGTTGTGGCCGCCGACGAGCAGGGATGGTCAGCGCGGGGGACGCACGCCAAAGAGCCGGAGTTGCATTGCGCCGTGTTTCACAGCGACGTGAAATCAGGGCGTCCCTGGCCAGCGAAGGTACCGGGTGAGATCAACTGCGGGAGACGACAAAGATCATCGAGCGGTGGAGTGGGGGACGGAGCGATAATTCGTTGATGGCTCCACGCGACTCAACCTCCGGGCGCCCCTCATGAAGTCCATCAACCCAGCTACCGGTCAGGTTGTGGGAGAGTTCGCCCCGATGACCTCGGCTCAGGCCGTCGACATTACCGATGCAACCCACGCGGCATTTCAGCAGTGGAAGACGGTGCCGTTGGGAGAGCGTTCACGTTTGCTGATGGCGCTCGCTGCGTCCCTAGCAGAGCGTAAGACCGAGTACGGCGCGCTAATGACCCGCGAAATGGGCAAGGTCAGCAGTGAGGCCGTAGCGGAGGTTGAGAAGTCTGCTTGGGTATGTCGATATTACGCGGAACAGGCCGCCGACTTCCTCGCCGACCAGATCGTCGAGACAGATCTGGCCCAGAGCTTCGTCAGCTACCAGCCCATCGGCGTGGTGCTGGCCATCATGCCGTGGAATTTCCCCTTTTGGCAGGTTCTGCGCTTTGCAGCGCCGACGCTGATGGCGGGCAACGCCGCATTGCTCAAACATGCGACCAACGTATCGGGCTGTGCGTTGGCCATCGAGGAAGCATTCCTCTCGGCGGGGTTTCCCGAAGACCTGTTTCGCACACTACTCCTCGAAACGGAGGACGTGGCTGCAGTCATTGCCGACCCGCGTGTGCGAGCCGTGACGCTCACCGGGAGCACACGGGCGGGGAGGGCCGTTGCGGCTGAGTCCGGTCGTCATCTCAAAAAGACGGTGCTCGAACTCGGTGGCAGCGACGCGTATGTGGTGTTGGAAGACGCCGACGTTGGAGAGGCAGCGCGCATTTGTGCGATAAGTCGGCTTACCAACGCCGGACAGAGCTGCATCGCTGCCAAGCGCTTCATTGTGGTTGATGCGGTGCATGACGCGTTCGTCGACGCTCTGGTGCGCGAAATGAGCGCGGCCAAGATGGGGGACCCAACCGAACCTGGGGTTACGATCGGTCCCCAGGCGACGATTCCCCTTCGCGACGCACTCCATGATCAGGTGGTGGCCTCCGTCTCGTCTGGCGCCAAACTCCTAATGGGCGGCATCACACCCGAGGGCCCGGGGGCATTCTATCCGCCGACGCTACTCACTGGCGTGGATCCGGGGATGCCGGCGTATGACGAAGAGCTGTTCGGTCCCGTGGCAGCCGTTATCCGCGTCCGGGATGTCGCCGAGGCGCTCCGCGTCGCGAACGACTCGCCGTATGGATTGGGTGGCGCCGTTTTCACGCAGGACATCGAACGTGGATTGCAGCTCGCGCGAACAGGGATCGAGGCCGGAGCGTGTATGGTCAACGGATTCGTGCGCTCAGATCCGCGGCTACCCTTCGGCGGTGTGAAGGACAGCGGGTATGGCCGTGAGCTTTCTCACTTTGGCATTCACGAGTTTGTGAACATCAAGGTCGTGGGCGTGGCCTAGGACTGGACCAGGCTACTCTTCTCGCATCTCGTCGAGCCGCTGCTCGGTCCCTTCGGGGAGGAGCAGGTCGTCTTCGATCGCGGCGATCTCTTCGGCCTGCTGCCACGCGAGTTCGAGCATCTTGAGTTCGCCGTGAAGAGCGCGGCGTTCTTGTTCTTCATGAAGCGCCATTTCCAGAGCCAGGCGGGTGGGGTGCGGCAACGCGGCGAGGGTGGTGAGGCCGCCGCCCTCCATTTTTAGCCGCTGAGTGGTAGCGTAGTTAAGCTCTTTCGGAGGGTTAGCCTGGACGGCCTTCACTATGAAGTCCTCGGGGTGTCCGGCTTCGGCGATGTGTTGGACTGCATTTTGGACTCGCGCCGTGGAAGCACCCTCGGGGTTGATCAAAGGCATGATGCGAGCTGCGGCCGTCCGCGCCGCTGAACCCGTCAACTTGAAGGGCCTAACGTTCCACGGCTTTGCCAGGATCTCTAGACCGTTCGCCGTGCTCGTCGCGAGTTGTATGTGTTTGAGGTCGCGCCCACGGAAATTGTGCAGTCGCCCTGAGGAGCTTTCGATTCGGATGACTGTTCGCGTCGCCGCACTCACGGTGAAGAGGTGCATTAAGACTTGGGGTACGTAAATGAGCCCTCCCACAGCGATTCCCGCGATTGCCCCTCCTGCGATCATGCCCCCTAGGGCGGCCGCGCCAGCCGCTGAGTACACAATCTGCCTGCGCCGCCTCCGCCCGAACTGATCCCCGTAGCGCCATGCAGCAAACTCCGGCCGTTGGGGCTCCCCGATCCGCACCAGCTGCAACCCCGAACCGTGCTTGGCCAGCCCGATGTTCTCGGTCGACACCCGCATTTTCAGTTCACGGAAGAGCCGCTCGCATTCTTCGACAGCCTCCCAGCGCTCCGCAAGGGGCGTGAGGTTCCAGCGCTCGCAGCGATGACACACGACCCAGAGGCGACCACGCTCCCCATCGAACGCGAGCCGCTTCCCCACAGGGAATGCCTCGATGACTTCATTGTCGCCGAGGTGCTTTGAGCAGAAAAGACAGTGCCTATACACCGACGGGGTGCCTCCCTTTCTCGCTGTTCCGCGTCGCTACGGTGTGCCCGACGGTCTCAACTTTTCCCACCGTCGGATGAAGGCCACGGATGCATCAACGAGGCGTTGGGTGGCCCTCTCTCCTCGGACTGCGGTAGCCTCGCGGGGATCGCGTTCCGACCAAACTCCGGTGGTCGACATAGCTGCCGACGACGTGCCCTTGCCGGTTGTTTCATCTTTTAGCGCCTCGGCGAGGAAGACCAAGAGTGCCGTGGGGTCGCCTGAACGAACAGCGGGGAGCATAGCCTCGAGGTGGGGAAGCAGAGAGAGCGAGGCCGTGCGGCCAGCCTCTAGATCTACGAGGCCGGGAATCAGGTAAAGGGAATTGGACGTCTCGCCGACACCCCCGTGTCGGTCGAACGCGGGTAGCGCACCAGCTGTTGGGCTGGCCGCCCCCGGCTCTGCTTCTGCCAGAAAGGGCGCCGCCGCGGCGCCCAGGTCGACTGCGATGCCCGAAGTTTCCTGGTTGATGCGGTCCACGATGAACGTTGTAATCGCGCGGTTGCCGCCGTGAGCGTTCAATACGAGGAAACGCTTGAATCCATGTCGGATAAGGCTCTTGGCCGCCTCCACATACACTTCTTGGATGAGCGTCGAGGGCAACGTAATCGTGCCCTCGAAACCCATGTGGTAGGGCGACTGCCCGGGCAAGAGGATGGGTGCCACCAATGCGTCGACCTCCTGTGCGATGAGCTTTGCGCGCTCCACGCCGTTGAGGTGGTCCGTACCGATGGGGAGCTGGTTCCCGTGTTGCTCCAAGGCACCCACAGGAAGGATCACCATATCCGTTCGTTCGAGCAGCGCCCTCACTTCCGGCACGGTCATGTGGGGGAGGTAGTTTCGGACCTCCTCCTGGTCCCAAAGCGGATTCGTTTGTGCTGCTGCGCCAGGCGCCGCCACCACCCACGCCGTGATCAATGCACTAGTTGCGAGGCGACGCCCGACACAGCCCTTCATCATTCTCGATCTCCTTTTGCTTCGTTGGCCACGATAGCCGCGGCGACGTAGTCAGCCAGTCCCTCGGCCCGGTTTTCGTAGTTTTGCTTGAAGCGGGGATCAGCCGTGTACATCGCGGCTAACCCGCTGTGCATCGCCGGCGGGCAGGGGTAGAACCACCGGTCGATGTGAAGTCGCGCCCGCTCCGCTAGAGCTCTCGTCTCCGGTGAGTCCGACGGCAGCCCGGCCGTGAGGGCCTTAGCGAAGGCTGCTTCAATCTGCTCGTTCTCGCCTTTGATCGTCGCCCAATCTTCGGTCCCGTACGTTCGAGTCCGACGGGCGGACTCCTTGTACGCGTCGTTGTCGCCCCAACGCTCCTTGGCCTCAGTGGCGTGCTCGTTACCAGCCCCGTCTTCGCTCATGTCATTCCACTCCATGTCTGCCTCGCAGTCGGCACGACCGCTCGTCGTAGCGGTGTGTTCGCCTCAAGGCTAGACCCTGACGT
Organism: Phascolosoma agassizii; assembly: GCA_035593235.1. Taxonomy (NCBI): domain Eukaryota; kingdom Metazoa; phylum Annelida; class Sipuncula; order Phascolosomatiformes; family Phascolosomatidae; genus Phascolosoma; species Phascolosoma agassizii. Next base: position 105,977 of record JAVJHY012009818.1, read on the forward strand.
AACGTGAGGAGCAAGGGGGGTCACCCGCTGGGATTGTTCGAGTCTTGGTGCGGAGGTTGCTCCTAGCAGATCCGACGTCCCAACCGGCGAGTTCACTCCTCCACCACGGGTTACTCCGATGCGGCCATTCTTAGCCTTTCTCACGGTTGCGGCAACAACGGCCGCTATTCCGAATGTTCGAGGTGTTGACGCACCGGACCCCATCTCTGAGGCAACGTCAGAGCTAGACGCAGACGCTCCGCTCCGATACGGGTCGATGTTCGAGGCTTTGCATTCGCTGGAGCCGGATCCAAATCAGATCGCAGCGGTCAGCGGGTTACGTGTTCCCCTGGAAGCGGGAGCGTTGGTCATCGAGTCGGGGCAATTGTCGATTCTCGCAGTTGCAGGCGACCCCATCGGCTTCGCGTTCTCCGGGAAGGCTCGGTTCGTATTCGAACCCCAAACGGAAGTAGAGCGAGCCCAAGTCGAACGGTTCTATGACGCCCCCTCTTTGGACATGGAAGTCGGGCGTTTTGTCATGATCCATCAGGCGCCCGCGATTCAAGAGTGGCTCGATAGCTTGGAGTTCGGTCCGGGAGAGCTCGAGGGCGGAGCCCGGGACATTGTTGAGCAGGCCGTGGACTACCTGGGCGACGAAGGCAGCCAGACCTTCGATTCCCAGGTCATGAGGGTTCTCCTCAACGGAAGCGAGCACCCGTTTATCCACTTGCACATGGACCCGGATGACGACGATCCAGTCTACTACCGCTACGACGCATCCCGCCGAGAAGAGGTCTCCTACGGCCGGAGAGGGAAGACGAAGACGTTTGAGACGATTTCGAGTTTCCGTTCAACTACCGACGTCGAGTGGCGGCGTGTCGAACGCGACGTTCAGATCGCAGACATCGTGTCGTATGACGTTGCGACCGTGCTCGACGACGGGCTCGACTTTTCGGCGAGCGCAACCATGCTCACCGTCCCCAATCGCGCCGGCCCAGTTTGGATTCCTTTCGCTTTGTACAGTGGCCTTCAGGTGGACTCCGTCATATGGGAAGGCGCACCCGTGGAATTCCACCGCGGCGAGGACAGCTTCCAGCTCTGGGTGCAGGCGCCAGAGACGTCCTCAGCGGGCATGCCCGGCGAGGTCGCCGTGCACTATCACGGGGACCTAATCGATCGCAGTCGGATCGGATGGTACTTCATTAAAAGCGCGACGGGCTGGTACCCTCGCACAGGCGAGATCGACGCCACCTTTTCATTGCGTTTCGAAGTCCCCGATGATTTCGAATTCACGGCGGCGGGCAAGGAGGTGGCGAGGCGGCACGACGGAGACGTCATCCACTGGGAGTACCTTGTCGACCGCCCGGCACCCCACGCCACATTCAACATCGGAAAATTCGAAGAGTACCCCATTGAACGCGAAGGCCTCCCCCCGATCACCCTCCAGTTCAATGAACACGCCCACAACCAGCTCGAACAGTTTCTGTTACAGGAGAACGTCGGCGAAATGGTAGGACAGGACGTTGCCAATGCGTTGGCTTTCTTTGGTGAACGGTTCGGCGAGCTGCCTGTCGAAGAGTTCTCTGTAACCGAAATTCCCTACGCGCACGGCCAAGCGTTCCCCGGAATGATCGAATTGTCTTGGGCCACCTTCCAATGGACAGGAAAGGATGGAGACGACGAAATCTTTCGAGCCCACGAAGTGGCGCACCAGTGGTGGGGGCTAGGCGTCGAGCCCGCCACGTACCACGACACATGGTTGAGTGAGGGGCTGTCCGAGTTCAGCGGCCTTTGGTACATGCAGCGCGTCCTGATGAACAACCAACAGTACTTCGATCACCTTGAGGACTCTCGCAACAAAATCGTCAGACGACGTGGCAAGGCGGGCCCGATTTGGTTGGGGCCGCGGTTGTACACCACGGATACCGAGAGCGACTACCAAACAGTCGTTTACGAGAAGGGCGCGTGGATCATGCACATGTTGCGCAACTTGATGATCGATACAGAAACGATGAATGAGGATGTGTTCTTCGGGTTGTTGAAAAACGTGTATGAGACGTATCGCGATCGTCGAATGACCACTGAGCAGTTCCAAGCAGCGGCGGAAGCGCAGGTGGGTACGGATCTCACCTGGTTCTTCGATCAATGGGTGTACGGCACCGGTATTCCGAAATACCGCTTCTCGCACCGTGGAGAGGCCACTGCAGACGGATGGGTGGAAACGATTCGCGTCGAGCAGTCTGAAGTGCCGGATGACTTCAAGATGGTTGTGCCGCTCCTTCTCGACTTTGGCGACGAGGGCTCCGCGATTGTGCGGGCGCTTATCACCGGTGCGGTTTCTGAATTTCAGATTCCCCCGCTGCCGCGAGAGCCCGACAACATCGAGTTCAACACCCTGCAGTCGGTTTTGGCCGAAGTCGAGACCGGCGAGTGGCGCTAGGTAAACCAACCGATCCGGGTTGGTTTGAGGTCGCGCGTGGAAACCGGGAGATCCCGGAGGCGTAGTAGGAGGCCGCACTCCCATCGACAAGGCTACCGTCCTCATGCGTCGCACCATTGCAGGGTCGCTTCTCCTCCTAACCGCATGCGCGGCACCTGCGCCGGTCGAAGAGTCATGGTTGGCCGCTTGTGATGACCGTTTTGGTGCTTCTGCTCTTTGCGGGTGGCACTCCGTGCCAGAGGATCGCGCCACCCCCGACTCACGGAAAATCGACCTGCGCGTCGTGGTGCTGCCGGCCCGGAGTGAGCCTCGTGGGGAGCCCATCCTCCTGTTTCCCGGGGGACCGGGACAGGCGACGACAGACCTGGTGAACCTGGCCTCGGCGTACCCGGAGATTCGAAGATCGAGGGATCTAATCTTCGTTGGTCAGCGAGGAACCGGCGAGTCCAACCCGCTCCACTGTGCGGAGGGGATCGAGGAGGAACCGTCGCGTGCGTTTGGCCAACTGTTCGATGCCCCGAGTGTGCGGGCCTGTCGAGCGGAAGCTGCCACGCATGCCGATCCATCGTTCTACACGACCGAAGAGTACGTCGCTGACATCGCCGAGGTGCTCGACGTGCTCGAGCACCGGCGAGCGCTCCTTTGGGGCGGCTCCGGAGGTACCCGGACTGCCTTAGCTTTCATGCGAGCGCACGGCGAACGCGTGGTAGCAGCCGTGCTGGACGGTGTGACGTCAGTGGATGCGGGGATGCCCTCGTCCTTTGCCCGCTACGCCCAAACGGCGTGGGAGCGCGTCGCGGCCGATTGTGCCGCCCAGTCGGACTGTGCGGCCGCGTTTCCGAGCCTGAACACAGACTTCGAAGCCATCCTGGCGCAGCTACGGGAGCAGCCAGCCGCCACCTCCGTCACCAAGGCGGACGGATCGGTCGTCGATGTGACCTTCACCAAGAACGACTTTGCCTACGGGGTTCGAGGCATTCTCTACAACGCGGGCCAGGTCGCTCAGCTTCCGGGACGGATTGCCCGGGCATCGCAAACCGGGGACTTCACAGCCTTCGCTCAGGCCCACTACGATCGCTCCGTGGCGTTGCGGAGCAACGTGATTGCGATGGGACTCCACCTCACGGTGTACTGCGCCGAGGACGTCCCGCGCATCGATTGGGAGCGCGAGCGTGCGTCTGCAGAGGGCACGTTCCTCGGCGCGTACGCGGTCGATCAATACTCAGCCGCGTGCGAAGAGTGGACTGTGACGCCTAAATCCGCGGATTGGTACCGTCCGGTTCAGTCAGACGCTCCGGTGCTTCTCCTTTCGGGCTACTATGACCCTTCGACTCCGGCGGAATCGGCAGACCGGGTCGCGGAGGGTTTGAGCAGTTACCGTCACCTTGTAGTCCGCAACGTCGGACACGGTGCCGGATTCAATTGCGCTCGTCCCGTCGTCGAGCAGTTCTTGGTCGCCGGATCGTTTGCCGGATTCGAGAATCCCTGCCCCGATACGCCGGTCGGGTTCGAGACTCCCTGACAACGTGGAGCTCGGGTGAGAGCCCCATAACGATGGGATCGCGTTGGCGCCGAGTAGACCAGCTTCCTCGCGTAGCCTGTCGACGATCTTGCCGTCCGCAGTGTTGTTCGTTTCCTGAAGCGTGGAGAAGCGCGACACGAGAATTCCCTTCGCACCCATCGTGTTGCTCCCGTTCGTCCCGTCCGAAGCGGGTAAGGCCAGCGACCCGCCCATGCGCCGCGTCAGTCTTTGGAAAGACCGCATAGGTCCCGAGAGATGGAGAAAACGCAGACCTAGGTTGAGCTTTGCAGCGTGTCCCACACCCTCAAGGGCCCGCCCGATGTCCCCGGGAGATGACACAGGTCTCTACCTGTTAGTGTCAAAAGGGACGTGCGTACGAAAGAAGTAACTGCGAAACTAGGCGGCGAGGCCGCCGAAGGTCTGAGAAGTGAGAAGAGGGGCATGACTAAGTGAAGCTGGGTTCTTGGGCGACAGTCACAGTGGGTGGTGCCGCAATAGTGGCCGCCGCCTTGGCTGTCGGAATTCGCCCGCCCGAGGCTCCAAGGTCCACCCTGAGGGAGGGTGGCGCAGGGACGCCGTTTCAACAGGTCGACGCCAACGCCTACGGCCCCGAATTCCACTTCACGCGAGCCTACTTTTCAAGCGGCCTCAACGGTTTCGGCCGCAGCCGCAGTTGGGCTACAGACTTCCCCAAAGCCGACCGGCAGTTCCTCTACCTCATTCAACGAACACTCTCGCTCTTGGATCCGGACGAGGACGAAAACCCTCGTCGTCTCGATGACCCCGAGCTCCGACGTTTCCCCTGGTTGTACATGGTAGAGGTTGGCTCGATGTCCTTGTCGACCTCCGAGATCGAGGGCCTGAGGGGCTACCTCGAGGCTGGCGGATTTCTGGTCGTCGACGATTTTTGGGGGAGTTGGGCGTGGGCCAACTTCGAGGAAGAGATGCGCAAAGTCTTCCCGGTTCGACCCATTGTAGAAATACCGATCGAGCACGAGATCTTTAGGTCTTTCTACAACATTGAAGAAATTCTACAGGTCCCGAGCATCAGCAACGCCGTTCGCGGCCGTACATCTGAGCAGGATGGCATCGTTCCCCATGTGCGCGGAATCCTTGATGACAACGGCCGCATCATGGTCGTGATCAATTGGAATACCGATTTGGGCGACGCTTGGGAATGGGCTGAGAGTCCAGACTACCCATTCGAATACTCGAGCTTCGCATACAAGCTTGGGGTGAACTACATCATCTACTCGATGACACACTAAACGACCTCATTGATTCTTCCTCTCGCCTGAACTAGACACATGCAATCCCTTTTTCACCCGCTTCGCATCGGTAGCTTCGAAACAGCCAATCGTGTCCTCATGGCGCCTATGACGCGGAGTCGTGCAGACGACAAGGGCGTGCCCGCACCCTATGCGGCTACGTACTACGCGGAGCGGGCCGGCTCTGGGCTCATCGTCACCGAGGGGACGCAGCCGAGTCAACAGGGCCAAGGTTACGCGCGCACTCCAGGAATCCACACGGACGAACAGGTGGCCGCGTGGGCAGGAATCGCCGAGGCGGTTCATGAGCGCGGGGGACGCATATTCATGCAGATCATGCATGCCGGTCGGATTGCACACCCCCTGAATCGACAGGTCAACGACACCCCGGTGGCGCCTTCGGCGGTCGCTCCTGAGACGACTCAAATGTGGACTGATCAGGAGCAGATGCAGCCCATAGGGGTGCCGCGGGCCCTCAAGGGCTCTGAGCTCCAGGGCATCGTCGACGAGTTCGTGAGCGCTTCAGAAAAGGCAATCGCAGCGGGCTTGGACGGTGTCGAGCTCCACTCCGCTTCGGGCTACCTTCCTAACCAGTTTCTGTGCTCGAACACGAACCACCGTACCGACCGCTACGGGGGCAGTATCGGCAACCGCATCCGACTCACGCTGGAGCTTCTCGAGGCGATGGCCGGGACGATCGGTGGCGACCGGGTTGGGGTGAAGTTTTCGCCCGCCATGGGGTTCAACGATTGCCGTGACGAGAACCCCGAGGCTCTCTATTCCACCCTTCTACCGGAACTGGGCGGGCTTGGGTTGGCGTACGTGCACGTTTCTCAAAACACACCCGAGTGGGACGTGCATGCATCGCTGCGCCCCCGCTACGACGGCATCTACCTGGCGGGCGGCGGACTCCGTTCACGAGCTGACGGACAGGCGCTCTTGGACGCTGGCAAAGCGGACGGGACCGTGTGGGGGTGGCAGTATTTGGCTAACCCCGACTTGGTGGAGCGGCTCGTGTCCAATGGGCCGTTGGCGGAGCCCGATCCGACCACGTTCTATACACCCGGGGAGGCCGGTTATACGGGGTACCCGAGGCTAGGGTAGGGATTCGGAACCCGGCTTGGGCTTCGGCCTCGGGATAACCCCGAATCCGCGGTTGTCAGGCCACTGCGGCGAAACAACGGCTTCGCGTTTAGTGCCGCGACACCACCGTTCGCGTTCCGTCCTCGGCAAAGCCGATTACGTCATACGGATCGGGCGCTACTCCAGGCATCTCCATTCCAGGCGAGCCGCTCGGCATGCCCGGCACTGCGATCCCCTTGAGACCCTGACGGTCCGCCAGCACCTGTTTTACGGTGGCCGCCGGAACATGACCCTCAATCACCAGGCCTTCGACGATCGCCGTATGACAGGAGTGCAGATCCTCTGGGACGCCGGCTCTACGCTTGACGTCGGCGAGCGAGTTGGCGTCGGAGACTTCGACCGTGAACCCCTCGGCCCGCATGTGCTCGACCCATTCCACGCAACAACCGCAAGACGGAGTCTTGAAGACGGTCACGGTTTGTGCGGAAGTCAACGTGGCGGCCGGCGCCTGTAGGGCCGGCGTTGACTCCGAGGCTGCTGGAGCCGAATCAACGGTCGCGCGTTCCGTCGCTTCGGCGTTGGCACATGCCGTAGCGGCTAGCGTACAGAGCAAGAGCGCCGAAAGTCCCTTTCTAGAAATCACGGTATCCCCTGGAAACTGGGTAATGGGATGAAGTTTTCGCAGCGGGCTATGCCTATAACCTGACAGTGCATACACCGGTCCACAACGATCCTCCCACCAGCCCGAACGCTCCGGGGGGTTTCCCAGGGCTGCGCCGACGGACAGACTGAGTGGCCCCGGACCGAATCTACCTCGACCGAAGCTTGAAATGATCGATTCCGAGCCCGACAACACGTTGGCCCAGGCCAAAGTTGCCGCATCCCCGTCCAACGGCGATGCCAATGAGCCTAAGACGCCCCATGATCTGGGCCGTCGCGGCTTTGTGGCCAAGGCTGCGGCCGGCATCGCGGCAACGAGCGTCGTGGCTGCGTGTGGGGCAGGTGAGTCGGGGGAGTTGGATGGCGCGCCGGCTGTACTGACCGGACAACGAGTGCTTTGGCGGCTCGCCTCAAGCTACCCGCGGAATATCGACACGATTTGGGGGGCCGGTGAAGTGCTGGCCGCCGAAGTGGCTAGCCTGACGGACGACCGCTTTCAAATCCGGGTGTACCCGGCCGGCGAATTGGTCCCGCCCCTGCAGGTGATGGACGCGGTGCAACAGAATACCGTCCAGTGTTGTCACACTGCGAGCTACTACTTCACGGGCAAGAATCCGGTGCTCGCCTTCGATGCCTGCGTCCCCTTCGGCCTGACGCCCCGCCAACAGAACGCGTGGCTCTTTCAGGGCGGGGGTCTCGAGCAGATGCAACGCGCGTACGCCGACTTCAACATCATCAACTTCCCGAGCGGAAATACTGGGGCACAAATGGGCGGGTGGTTCCGCCGTGAGGTGAACACGACCGGCGACCTGCGTGGCTTGAAAATGCGGATCCCCGGCCTAGGTGGTCAGGTCATGGACCGGATGGGCGTGGCAGTGCAAAACATCGCCGGTGGCGAGGTCTACCCGGCGCTCGAACGAGGGGCAATCGACGCCGCCGAATGGGTTGGACCCCACGACGATGAGCGTCTAGGCTTACACCAGGCGGCCAACTTCTACTACTACCCGGGGTGGTGGGAGCCCGGACCCGGGATGAGTTGCCTCGTTAACCTCGATGCCTGGAATCAGCTGCCGGCGTCGTATCAGGCCGCTTTCCGGATCGCGTGCAAGGCCGCACACACGGAGCTCCAAACGGCGTATGACGCGAAGAATCCGCCGGCTCTACGCCGCCTCTTGGACGGCGGGGTCGAGCTACGCAAATTCTCACCCGAGATTATGGATTTTGCACTCGCGACATCTCTGGAAATCATGGAGGAGAACGCCGGTGGCGACGCGTACTACCGTGAAGTCTACGAGAGCTGGAAGCGGTTCAAGGAAGATTCCTTTCAGTGGTTCGGGACCAATGAGTTGGCCTACGCAGAGTACGCGTTTCGTAACTCCTGAGGCGTAGCCCAAACCCTCGCTCCTTGAATTCATGCGTTGTGGGGTCACTCCTGTTTCTATAAGTTCTATTTTGTAGAACATAGAGAACCCCACACTGAGGCCACTCATGGGGAAGGGGAAGTTTCTAGGCGAGTTCGAGCAAATCGTCCTCCTCGCGGTATTGCGCATGAAAGGGGACGGCTACGGGATGTCGGTCCGACGCGAGATCGAATCTCGGACAGGGCGCTCGGTCTCGATCGGTGCGGTCTACGCCACGCTGGATCGGTTGGAAGGGAAAGGCTACCTGGCGTCGAGCGAAGGGGACGCGACGCCGGTCCGGGGAGGCCGAGCTCGAAGACTCTACGAGGTCCCCGCAGCAGGTATCGCGGCGCTGCGAGAGTCCCGCGAAATGCTCGCCAAGATGTCGGATGGCGTTGAGCTGGACCCCGACCCCCGCACTGCGTGAGCCGGGCTCGGTCATGATTTGGGCCCCGCCCCTCGCCCGCTGGTTACTTGGCGTCGCGGCCGGTCCTCGGGACGCCGCTGCCATCGTGGGCGACCTAGAGGAGGAGTACCACGCCCACGTCCTGCCCTCATCGGGTCGGTTCCGCGCCGGCCTGTGGTATTGGCGACAGGTGTTGTCGTCTCTGACTCCGCTACTCGCGCGCCGCTGGGCTCGATCCCGTGGCGGCCACCCACGCACCCGATCGAAAGAGACTCACATGCAAACGCTATTTCAAGACATCCGTTTCAGCTTCCGTTCGATCCGGAAGAACCTTGCGTTTAGCGCTGTACTTATAGCGACTCTGGCCCTTGGCATCGGTGCCAACACGGTGCTGTATAGCGTGGTCGATGGCTTGATCCTGCATCCCTATCCGTTTCCGGATGGAGACCGACTCGTCGCAGTGGGTTCGGAGTTCCCGAAGCTGGGAAGCGCTCTGAATTTCGTTGAGCACATGTCACCTGCGGAATTCACGGACATCCGCGAGCAGGCTCGTTCCCTCGAGAGTGTGGTTGCCTGGGACATGGGCAACCGCCAGGTCTCGTTCGGCGAAATGTCGGACAACCTCTTCACCGGGTTCTGGTGGGGAGACGGGCTGGGACCGGTTGGCCTCGCAGCGCACCTCGGGCGCGGCATGACGGAAGAAGAGACGCTTCGGGGTGACCGCGTCGCGCTCTTGAGCCACCGCGTTTGGCAGTCGCGTTTGGGCGCCGATCCCGACATCGTGGGCAAGACGTTCTCACTCAACGGAAACCCGTACGAAGTTGTCGGTATCTTGCCGGCCCGATCCGAACTCTACGGTATGGACCTGTGGATCCCTATGGGCGTGGGCCCAGAGGTGTTCCCGCGGCAGCGCAGACAGTTCCAAGTCATGGCCCGCATCCGGGACGGCTCCTCGCTCGAGGAAGTGAATACCGATCTCGAGGCGCTATCTCGCCGGACTGAGCTAGAGTACGGACGGGAGATGGAAGAGTACGAAGGATGGCACTTGAGGGCGTTGACCTGGACCAACGCCAACGTGCGCACGCTCAAGCCGGCAGCCTATATCCTGCTGGGCGCCGTAGGGTTCGTCCTTCTTCTCGTGTGCTCTAACGTCGCCAGCCTCCTGTTGGGACGGTCGGCTACGCGACGTCGCGAGATGGCTGTACGCACGGCGATGGGGGCGAACCGCGGGCGCCTCGTGCGCCAGATGCTGACTGAAAGCCTGACGTTGGCAGTCGTAGGAGGCGGTTTGGGCCTTGCGATTGCCTACGTAGGGACGGATCTCGTCGCCGACATACTTGCCACCGTTCCGTTTCTTGCCGGGACGGTCGAGGTGAATCCGCGGGTGCTGTTCTTCACAGCGGTGGTGTCGCTCGCTGCCGGCGTGCTCTTCGGGATTTTCCCGGCACTGCAGAGCACAGCGGGGAATGTCCAAGGCACACTCAAGTCGGAGGGAGCGGCGGCTACGAGCGGCCGCGGGCGTTTGGGTCTGCAGCGCATACTCGTCGGCGTCGAGGTCGCACTGGCGTTGGTCCTCCTCGTTGGCGGTGGCCTGCTGATCAGTAGCGTGGCTCGGCTCAACGGGGTGGATACCGGCTTCCAACCCGACAACGTGATGAGCATGCGGTTCACGCTCCCACGGGAGGAGTACGATGGCCCGGCGACCGAAGCGTTCTTCCAAGACCTTCAGGAGCAGGTATCCGCAATACCGGGCGTGCTGGGGGTAGGCCGGGGCGATCAGTTCCCACCTGTCGCGTTCTCCTTTCAACGGATTGCCACCGAGGGTCTACGGGTCACGGACGAAGGGCAGCTTCCAGTCGCGCTGTCGACTTTAGCCGACCCGGGCTACTTCGAAGCGTTGGGTATTCCACTCAAGCGGGGCCGCTACTTCGCGGACCTGGACGTGGAAGGCTCCCCCATGGTCGCCGTCATCAATGAGGTGGCCGTCGACCTCTTGTTCGAAGGGCAGGACCCGATTGGGCAACGCGTGCGTGGAGGCAACGACGAGGACGCGCCCTGGTTCGAAGTTGTGGGTGTGGTGGGGAATACAGTGAACAACGGGGCGGATCAGCCCACGGTAGCGCAGGTGTTCGTCAACCATCGCCAGGTGCCAGAGTGGTCCAACCAGATGTTCTTGCTCGTGCGCACCGGTGTCGACCCCTACAGCGTCATGCCTGAGATCCGGCGTACAATCCGAGGGATTGATGCCGACCAGCCGGTCTACGCAATCCGCACGGTGGCTGAGGCGCTTGCCAGTACCACCGCCCCCCGGCGTATCGCGGCGAACGTGCTCAGCGTATTCGCGGCGTTCGCGCTGATGCTCGCCGCGGTTGGGATTTTCGCGGTGGTGTCGTTCTCCGTGGGCGAGCGCACTCGTGAGATCGGCCTCCGCGTTGCTCTGGGTGCCAAGGGCTCCCAAGTGCGTGCACTCATGGTGAAGCAAGCGATGATTCCGGTCGCACTGGGTGCGGTTGCCGGGCTGGGACTCGCACTTTTCCTGACGCGCCTGTTGGGCAGCCTGCTCTTCGAGGTGAGGGGGACCGATCCCGTCACGTTGCTCGGGGTCACGTGCCTATTCGGCGCAGTCGCGTTCTTCGCGAGCTACCTTCCGGCCACCCGCGCCAGCCGCCTCGATCCGATGGAAGCGCTCCGATACGACTAAGGCGCTGGATAGGAATTAGTTCCAGCGAGCATTGCCTATCGGATCCCACACCGGCAATGTCGGCTGCTCGATGCGCGCCCAATTCACAGCTCCAGGACGAGATGATCCGTAGGGTCTTAGCGGTCACCTTGATCCTGGCGTGTGTCGCTGCGTGTGAGGCTGGAGTGCTGTATGCCCAGTCCTCCGACGCGAGCGAGCAGATGCTTCGCCTCGTCATGCCCCAAGCGGACCGCTTTGGGCCCAAGGAGGGGAGTCCTCCTGTTTTTCGCGCCTACCAGGTCGATGACGTAAACGGTGGGGAGCAGCTGGTCGGGTACGTCTTCCTCACGCCCGACGTGCCTCCCGAGCGTCTTGGGTACAGCGGACCCATCGAAGCAATGGTCGGCATGGACCTCCGCGGGATCGTCACCGGTGTTCGTGTGATGTCGTACTACGAGTCCTACATGAGCCAAATGGGCGACTTTCTGCGTCGACCTGGGTTTCAAGAGCAATACGCCGGTAAGTCCATTACCGAAGCGTTTCTAGTCCGCGCTGACATCGACGGAATCTCGCGGGCGACCATCAGCTCCCGTGCACTTTCGCGGGGTGTTCGTGACGCTGCCCGTCGCGTGGCAGACGCGTATCTGGATCGACCGGTCCTGCCTTCAGGCATTCCCGAACCCTCCACGCTCAGTTGGCTGGAGCTGATGCAGCGGGACGTCGTAAGACAGATCGTCGTCACCAGTGGTGATGCGGTGCTCGCCCAGATCTTCGTTGCGTTTGTCGACAGCTGGCAAACGGGCGACCACCTCGTTGGGTCCGCAGCACTTGGAATGACCATCCGGGCGGTCGACTCTCGCGGTGGAGGCGACCATGTAATGGTATACGGGGTCGATGGACCGGAGGTTGGGGTGTTCTCGCGCGAGAGGTGGGCGGTCCTTCAGGGAGCGGACACGTTCGCCCTACGGGAAGGCGACGTCTTTCCCTTCGGGTTGGCCGGCGGCGGGCTGATGGAAGACGAAATGTCGACGACGGGCGCGATCATCCTACCCGCTGCGGTCGACGTCACAATCCCGTTTGTGCTGCAGTTCGACCTGCGTCCGCAGCGGTCGGTGTATGCGACCGAGTACACTCCGCTGGCTGCTCGAGTGGCAGCGGCAGATCGAGCTGCGGCGGCCGTGGTTGCGCCGGCTCCGACTCCGGCGCAGCCCGAGCCTGCAGATCCAGTAAGTCCTGAGGCCGAACCCCCTGCGCCCGAACCCACCCGAGACGATCCGGTCACTGAGGATGAACCACTGCTCGTCGCGGCACCTGATGAACCAGAGGTCGAAGGCGTTCTCCCCGAAGATTCCGCTATCGACGTGCCGGCCGCAGGGGTTCCAGCCGCCCCTGCGCCCACCTTTGACTACCCGGTCGAAGAGGACCGAACCGTACTCGCACGGACGTTGGCAGGCATCTCTTGGCCGCGAACCACCGCTGCGTTGGCCCTGCTTGTTTTGGTGAGCATTGCCTTCTTCAAGAAACACGAGGGGATCCGCTGGGCAACGTTGGCGCTCACGCTGCTCTACCTAGGATTCCTTGATGGCGGCTTCCTATCGGTGTCGCATATTACGAGCGGTATTTGGGTCGGTGCTTCCGCGTTCCTCAACGACGTTCCGCTGCTGCTCATCGCAGCGTTCACTGTGATCACGACTCTGATTTTCGGACGCGTGTTCTGCGGGTTCTTGTGTCCGTTCGGGGCGCTCCAGGACTTCCTGACACGCATCGTCCCTCGCCGCTTTCAACGACGAGTTCCGGAGTTGCTACACAGACGGGGGCTACTCCTTAAGTACGGCATCCTGGCTCTCATCGTTGTGCCTGCGGCGGTCGGCGTACACACAGGCATCTACGCCTATTTCGAGCCCTTCGGCACAGTGTTCTTCCTGAGCCAGTCCTGGGTGTTGTGGACAATCGCGATGGGGTTTTTGGCGGCCGCAGCGGTCGTGCCGCGCTTCTACTGTCGGTATGCCTGCCCGTTAGGCGCGGCGCTCGCGCTGGGATCCCTCGTCGCGATGAAGCGGATCCAGCGCGTCGAGCACTGCAACCACTGCAAGGTGTGCGAGACCGCGTGTCCAACGGGGGCGATTCGTGGGCCCGTAATCGACTTCAAAGAATGTGTGCGTTGCAACGCCTGTGAAACGCTTTTGATCGAAAAGGCTGGGGTCTGCGGGCACGACATGGAGGAGGTCCGACCTCGACTGGTTCAGCTTCACGTTGGATCCGCGGGGAGCCCAATATGAGGGAGCCCAAGATGAGGGAGCCTAAAAGCCGTGCACCAACTCGCTACACTCGGCGCGACGTCTTGAAGATCAGCGCCGCAGCAGGAGTGGCTGGATTGCTCGGAGGTGCCTTGCTCGACGAGGCACTTCGCCAAGAGCGTCTCCACCGGATCAGCCATACTCGCACGGGTTTGGGCACGCTGATTTCCATCACGGTGGTCGATGAAGACGCGACCCGCGCGGAGGCGAGTGTGACGACCGCGTTCGCACAGGTGGAACGGCTGGAAGCGATACTCAGCCGCCACCGTCCGAATACTCCAGTGAGTCAGCTAAACCGTGTCGGTCACCTGGAAGCGGCGCCGCTGGAGTTGCTCGACGTACTTACCGAAGCAGAAACGACAGCTCGCCTGTCCGACGGAGCGTTCGACGTGACGATGGCACCGCTGTTGGCGCTCTATGAGGAGCGCTACCGACGCGGCCAGGTGCCTACCTCAGTTGAGATTCGCGCCGCTCAATACATGGTGGACCATGCTGCGTTGCGCGTGGACGGGGATGCGGTCGTCCTAGATCGAGCGGGCATGGCGATCACCCTAGACGGTGCTGCGAAGGGATATGTCGTTGATCGCGTTGTAGCAGGGTTGGCGGCAGCAGGCTACGAACGCGTGTTGGTCGACGCGGGCGGGGACATCGGCTCGGCGGGAGCGCTGAGTGCCGAATGGAAGATCGCGGTCCAGGATCCAGAAGATGCGCGCCGAAGCCTCGACGTGGTGTCGCTGCCGAACGGCGCATGCATCGCTACGTCCGGCGACTACATGCAGAACTTCACAGAGGATCGCAGTGCGCACCCGATCATTGACCCCCGAACCGGCTACTCGCCTCGGTTGGCTAGCTCGGCATCTGTGATTGCGCCATCGGTGTTGCGCGCCGACGCGCTCTCGACCGCCGCGCTTGTACTGGGTCCGGTCGGAGGATGTGCTGTGCTTGAGTCTATTCCGGACACGGAAGGTCTAATCGTCGCCAAGGATGGGACGCGGCACGCTACGACAGGCTGGAGCGCGGCCTAAAACGAGTAGCTCTAACTCCAATCAGGACAGGGTCATGACCAAGGGCGAACTGCTGGCACGCGCCGTAGAGCACATGGACATCAAGGGCTTCGATGCACGCCCGGTACTCGACAGCTACCGCGGGGCCGCCTTCCAAGCGCGCAACCTCGCCGAGGCTGCCGACATCTACACCGAGATGCTGGAAGACACGGAGTGCGCTGTCATCCTGACGCTGGCGGGTTCGCTGATCTCGGCGGGGTTGAAGGAGGTCGTCCTTGCACTCCTCGAACACGAGATGGTCGATGTAATCGTGTCGACGGGGGCCAACATCGTCGATCAGGATTTTTTCGAGGGGCTCGGATTCAGGCACTACATCGCACCCGGCACCCCCGAGGCTCCAGTGGTCTCGGACGAGGAGCTCCGCGAGCTCGGGATCGACCGCATCTACGACACCTATATCAACGAGAGCGAACTGCGCACTTGTGACGACGTTACACGTGGAGTGTTCGATAGTCTGGAGCCCGGCGCCTACTCGAGCCGAGAGTTGGTTTGCGAGCTAGGTCGTTACCTCGAAGCGCACCATTCGCAGGCCCGCTCGATTGTCCTGACTGCGTACAGGAAAGGGGTGCCGATTTTCGTGCCGGCCTTTAGCGACTGCTCGGCTGGTTTTGGGATTGTCGCCCACCAAGCGAAGGCGGAGGCGTTGGGGCAGCCCGCAGTTGCGTTCGATTCAGGAAAGGACTTCCTAGAGCTCACGCGGCTCAAGCTTGCCGTGCCCGATACCGGGCTAGTGATGATTGGTGGCGGAGTGCCCAAGAACTTTGCGCAGGACGCGGTCGTGGCGGCCGAGATCCTGATTGAAGAGGGCCTTGCTCAAGGCCTCGACAACGCGGCGATGCACAAGTACGCAATTCAGCTAACGGTCGCCGACAGCCGTGACGGAGCGCTTTCCGGATCTACACTTCGTGAGGCATCCAGCTGGGGTAAGGTTTCGACAACTCGCGAGAAGATGGTCTTTGGTGAGGCCACACTGACGCTCCCGTTTCTGGCAAGCGATGCCTATCACCGAGGAGGATGGCGAGATCGCAAGGCACTCGACCTCAACGCTCTGCTCGACGTCCCTGCGAGTGAGCGTGTCTGACGACCAAGTGAGCGTGTCTGACGACCAGCCGTGGACCGCAGAAGACTCCGCCCGTCTATACCGCTTCGCCGATTGGGGTGAAGGCTACTTTGGTGTATCCGAGGCCGGGAACGTCCAGGTGCACGCGTCGCCTGGCGTGTCACAAGGAATTGACCTGCACGAGATCGTGCGGGGCCTAGGGGACCGAGAGCTCGGCACCCCACTTCTGTTGCGCTTTTCGGGCGTGTTGGAGCATCGACTTCGACGCTTCAGGTCGGTTTTCGATGATGTGATCGGTGAGGCGGAATATCAGGGCAGCTACACGCTCTGCTATCCCATTAAGGTCAACCAGCAGCGTCACGTTTGCGAAGAAATTCGCGACGTCGGACAAAGACTGGGTTTCGGTTTTGAAGTTGGATCCAAGCCGGAGCTGATGGCGGCGCTGGGTCTTACAAGCGGCGATGAGGACATGCCGATCCTGTGCAATGGGTTCAAGGACGCCGAATACATCGAACTCGTTGTGCTGGCCAGTAAACTCGGCCGCAAAATCATTCCAATCGTAGAACGGTTTGAAGAGCTGGAGACGATCCTGCGGCTGGCCAAAGAGCACGGCCATTGTCCAGAGATTGGGGTTCGGGTGCGACTCTCCGCGGCGGGTGCCGGCCGGTGGATGGACTCCTCGGGGTCGCGCGGGAAGTTCGGCCTTTCCTCAATCGACCTGCTAGGGGCACTGCAACGACTCAGGGAAGAGAAACAACTCGATCGGTTCCACCTTCTGCACTGTCATGTTGGCTCCCAAATCCAGGACATCGCAGCGATCAAGCGCGCGGTAACCGAACTCGCCCACGTGTACGTCGAACTCCACAAGCGAGGAGCGCGGCTCAAGTACGTCGACGTGGGCGGAGGACTAGGTGTTGACTACGACGGGACGCGCAGCGTCGGCGACGCGTCCATCAACTACGGACTTCCCGAGTACGTATCCGACGTGGTCTATCGCGTGAAGGAGGTGTGTGACGACGCCGACGTACCGCACCCCGACCTCATCAGTGAATCGGGTCGGGCTACCGTGGCCTTTGGTTCAGTCCTAGTGGTCGACGTGCTGGGCACTCGCGTGCTTGGTGGCGATGAGGGCGGCGCGCCCACCGTGTGGCTTGGATACAAGACCGAGGATGGGTGGTCCCGGGCCCAGCGAGACCTCACGGACGCCCTCGAGCGAATCGAGGCCGGTGAGAGTCCTATTGCAGCATTTCATGATGCGCTCCATGCCCGTACAGACGCAGAAGACCTCTTTGCGCTCGGTCACCTGGACTTGGAAGAGCGGGCTATCTGCGAAAATCTCTTTTGGATCATAGGGCGGAAGGTGTCCGAGCTTGGACTGGAATCGGCCGAACTGGATCAGCTCGCAGAAGAAATGGCAGACCAGTACTACTGCAACTTCAGCATCTTCCAATCTCTGCCTGATACTTGGGCGATTGATCAACTCTTCCCGATCGCCCCGATTCATCGACTACAGGAACGTCCGGCCCGAACGGCGATATTAGGGGATATTACCTGCGATTCAGACGGGCGCATTACCCGGTTTCTGGTTGATGACGGAGTCTCGAACACTCTGCCACTGCACCCTCTCAACAAGAGTGGCGATTCGCACGAACCCTACTACCTGGGCATCTTCCTCATAGGGGCCTATCAGGAAACGCTAGGCGACCTGCACAACCTGTTGGGTGACACGCACGCGGTGCACATCCTCACCCACGACAGTGGGAAGTGGGAGATCGGCCAGGTTGTGGAAGGAGACACCACCCGCGAGGTACTGGGGTACGTCCAGTATGACGCGGAAACACTGAAGCGCACGTTGGGCCGCGATATTGAACGGGCCATTGGCCAGGGAAGTCTTACGGTTCCTGACGCGAATAGGATGCGCCGGACATTGGAACGGGGCATTCAGGGGTACACATACTTGAGCGACACCTCGAACGGACATAGCGAGTGAACATGATGAAACGCCTGATGATCTTGGCAGCAGCTCTTCCCTTGGCTTTCGTGACACCAGTTGGGGCTCAGCAGGAGGAGGCCTTCGACTATTGGGGACACAACCGCGAGATGATTCAGCGCGGGGTGCACGCAATCCTCATGTGCAATGGACTGTTCACGTCCGACCGGACGGTCGAGCAGGTGTTCGATCAAGAACTCAAGTACGTCCGAAACGACGCCGGTGTGGCTACCGAAGGTGAGTACGAGGTCGACTGGGAGAAGAAGGCCGTCGCGATCGGTGCATCGGGTTCAGTCCCGGTGATGCGGGCCGCGTTCCGTGAAGGGATTGGGTGCGTCAGCATGGCCCCTGATCAGGACTTCGACGACATCGCAAGCCTACCCGTTATTGATATGCCGCCCGTGCCAGGTGACCCGGCCACGATCCCGTGGCCGATGGGTGACCTGGTGACGGACATGTCAGTGCCGGCCGGCGTTGATGCGGATGCGATCCAGGCGGCGTCTGACTGGAGCTTCGACCGAGAGTCTCCTGAGCAGGTGACGCTCAGTCTGATGATCGTCCAGAACGGGAAGATCATTCACGAGCGCTATGCTCCCGGTGTGGATAAGAACACGCGTACACGGACCTGGTCGACCGCCAAGAGCATTGCCGTGACGCTGATCGGTGAGTTGGTGGAGGACGGTCGGATGGACCTTGATGCTCCCCTCGGCTTCGACTGGCTGCCGCAACTGCGCTCCCCGGAAACGGATCCGCGAAACCAGATCACGCTCCGCCACGTGCTGAACATGTCGAGCGGGCTCGAGCCCATCGACAACGGCATGGAGTACGCGACGGGTTCGGGTCTCTCGTACTGGGCCGGAGCCAGTTCAGTTCAGGGGGCTCGGAGCCGAGCGCTCTTACGGGAACCGGGCAGCTACTGGGACTACGAGAACTACGACACGCTGTTGGGTGTCTATGCGATGAAGCTGATTTTGGGCGAGGACTATCTGACGTTCCCCCGGACGGCCCTGCTCGACAAGATTGGCATGCGCAACACTCTGCTCAGTGTGGACCGCTTCGGCGACTTCATCTTGAGCAGTCAGGTGTACACGAATGCACGTGATCTCGCGCGATTCGGGATGCTGTACGAGCAAGAAGGGATGTGGATGGGCGAGCGAATGGTCCAGCCCGACTGGATCGACTTCGTGCGCACGCCCGCGCCTGCCACAGCCGAGACCGGCAACTTCTACGGCGGCCAGTTTTGGCTGGTACCGGATGACCGGAACGACGTCCCTGCGGACGCCTACTCAACCGCGGGTAACCGTGGGCAGTATGTCGTCGTGGTGCCGTCGCACGATCTCGTGATTGTGCGTCGCGGATTGGACTACGGACGCCAGGGATTCAACCGTTGGGACCTGACGCATGAGGTGCTGAAGGCGTTTGGGTCCACGGCCGAGGACAGCAGTCACTAGGCACCGGGGAAAGCATGATTAGACTGAGCCTCGCGTGTTTGCTCGCCCTGACAACCGCCGTACCGGTTGAAGCTCAATCTTCGGGGTTAGACGTCGCGCCTACAGTCATCGAGATCGAGACCGGCGCTGGCCTCATCGTCGTAGCGTTGGATTCACAGAACGCTCCGCGAACGTCTGCGAACTTCTTACGCTACGTGGCAGCGGGTTTGTTCGAAGGTGGGTCGTTCTATAGATCGGTCCGCCTGGACAATCAGCCTGGCGATGACGTCAGCATTGAAGTCATCCAGGGCGGGATCAATCGCGAGCGTCGCGAGGATGCATTCGACCCTATCCCCATGGAAGGGACAAAGGAAACCGGGCTACGTCACGAGGACGGCACGTTGTCCATGGCACGCTCGGGTCCAGACTCTGCCCGCGGGGAGTTTTTCATCTGCCTCGGAGATCAACCCGGATTGGACGAGGGCGGCGCCCGCAATTCGGACGGGCGCGGCTTTGCTGCGTTCGGCAGGGTAATCGAAGGGATGGACGTGGTTCGACGCATTCAAGGGTCCGAGACGGAAGGCCAACGTCTCGTGGAGCCGGTGCGGATCAACTCAGTTCGTACGCTCCGATGACCGTGGCACCTGCGACGGCCGACTCGAAGTAGCGTTCCCGAGCCGCTCGATACGCCGGGTCGGCGAAATATCCGTCCATGGTTGCTTTGTCGGGGAAGCGGATCAAGAAAACGCGATTGATAGGGTGGTCTGCACTGCTCATGAGTACTTCGGAGACGCGAAAGTCGTACAGTCGCTCGCCGCTATAACGACTGAGGATTGCCGCAGTACCGTCGCGGTATCGTTGGTAGGCCGACTCGTCGATGACGTTCAACGCCACGATGCGGTCGCAGCCCATCAGGGAATCAGGTTCCGGCGCGCCATGTCACGCACCAAGAACAGCCCGTCTCCGGTGCCGGTGACGGCAATGACCCCGCTCTTGAAGAACGGATAGTTGCTCCAGGACGCACCTCCTTCGTACGGCGACGTGTCGAGAAATCCGATCTCCACTGGCTCGGCCGGATTCGAAACATCGAGGACCCGGAAGCCTGCCGAGTAGTTCGACTGGTACATCCGATCACCTTTCACATAGAGGTTGTGGTCGGTTGCCGTTGTCTCGGCGATGTGCTCCTTGACCAAGATGGGATCGTCGAGGTCAGTGACGTCCC